>VOQJ01016451.1:11368-22045 GCA_015052665.1 Apistogramma diplotaenia | reverse complement strand
AACTTGGCATCCAGTCAGGAGAAAGGGGGTGGACTGCAAAATAAGCACTCAAGTGGGATAACTTGTGAAGAAGAAATGGCAATGAATTTAAAGTTAGACGTAATATTCTTGGCATGAATCAATAAAAAAGATGAATGCACAAAAAATTTGCACTTTTTTTGTTTTACTTTTGTTTAATTATAAAAGCATGCCTCTTATGGGTTTGTGCTACACTGGAATTAACCAAGATATTAGTATTGAATTAGTGCAAAAGTAATATAAATAAGAATACAATGCAGATTCTGGCACAAAACTGAGATAATGAAGTGGTATCACTGGAGGTAAATCCTAATTTTGTCTATATTATAACGATATAACACAGACAACTTTATGATCGTAGAGAGATAATCACAGTGAACTAACTAACAAACTAACACAATATAATAAACAACAATAAACTACCAGATAGTCAACAACATCCAGCCAACAAACAATTCCTCACCTTGTTATTTATTTCTGGCAACATGCTGTGTTATCAGTGGCAGCCTTGACAATCCAAAAACAAAGGAAAAAATTATGAAATCCAAGTCATTATATCCAACTCTGTCAGTCCAACCTAACAAACAAGGCAGACTTTCCACTAGTCCAACTTCGTGATAAACACTGAATCAATAACACCGATGAGTAAAATCCCGATGACTGATCAGATCTCGCAGCCCAAACCCGCCGTACTCCCGGTTTTACGCGCACACTGTAAATGCACTGTCGTCAGAGAGGAGATTAGCGAGCAGGACAAGCTGTTGAGGGTCTCTGCGCCCTGACGCGTTCTGCTAAGACACCGGAGGAGCCACCTGTTCAGGTTTCTGCCGCTGACAGCTGGGGCTGTCCCGATATAGATTTGTTGTTTTTTTTTATCCGCTTGCTGTCGTCCACCTACACCACGCTGTGTGACTGATGCGCTCTCCAACACCGAGGCTGTATAGCGAGGGCTACACCGACGCACGCACGCACGCACTGGCCACAGTGCTCGAGCTTACTTAAGATACTGTAAATGTTATGTAGACCCTCGTTGTCAAAGTGCGATCCAGAGAGCCTCTGCACTGTAGAAAACGTATCATGCACAGTCACGGTCTCACAATCGTGCTTGAAATTTCATCTCTTTCAATCAGTTGAATTTTTTTCTCTCCAGTGGATATCAATGTCATTTTTAAGGTGGATCACTGAAGAAGACACATAAGACTAACTTATTTAATAATGCAGAAGAAATAAAATTCAGTCTTTCATATTTATAGCTTTTCAACAACGCAATATTAAATAGTTACTTTTTTCTCAATAACTACATTCAGTGCCAAATAAGCTAATGTTTGCAGCAGGGACTACAGTTTCAACAGAGGTTTACATCTTATATGCTTTATGCCACTGTTGACTAACATGTGCTGTCCTTGTTTAAAAAAACAACAAAACAATTATATAATATTTTGGTTATTCTAATATCTTAAAGAACAGGAATGTCAAAACATTCCCACCACTTCACACTCGACTGCGAATCACTGAAGACCACCGCCTGGTGAAACCAACAGGCCGTGTTTGTTGCCAACATGGACCAAGCTGTCACTGCAGTTGTATGGGAACTTGATAGTGTCATGTGCATTAATGGCCAGCCTTATGTTCAAACATGGTGTTTTCTATGAGAACAGAACACCAATGGGGATCCTCCCAGTCATGCCCATGTGAGCGTTAAATTAGGATGACGCACTCACCATATGCAGTACTCTCGATCAACCTACCCAGCGACTCCAAGGTGGCTGGGTACTGAACTATGGATTGGCACATAATTGCAAATGACAGTCAGGACCTGTTCCTGAACTGAAGGCACAGGGAAACAACCCTCTCATCAATTAGTTAAAAACTCCAATGTACAGGTAGCAAACTGAGGGGTTACAAGGATACCCACCCCAGCCCGCTGCCTCTCACCAGGAGCAACTCCAGACAGGAACAGGAACCAACCCTGACTACACTGTATCTAGCCAGCATTGCTCAATCTCATGCACTAGCTCAGGCTCCTTCCCCACCACGTTCCAGTTTCTAATAGTCAACCTTGATACTGTAGCTACGGATCGGGCCAACAGGGCACCGCTCAACACACTGCACCTGCAGGTGGTGGTTCGAGTGAAGCAGCACCTCCAAGTCAGATTCAAATTGACTTTACAGCAGAGGCCCCTTTCACAACAGCCATTCTGACAGGTAAACACGGGTCATTACAGTGAGTCACTGCACAGTCTAACTGGAACAGGGACACTATTAAAATCATCAATTACTTTTGTTTACCTTGCAATGGAATCTCAAAATGGCTGCTGTGAAAAAAAACCCCCTATTTACATCATGATGCAAATGTAAGACAAGATTATTTGCTTTCCAATGACTAATCCCCACTGCAGGAGGGAAACAACTCAGTTGCTCCATGTGCTTATTAGCCCAGAACCAGTAGAGGAGATGAATATGATAAGACGACAGCAGTTATGCAACAAGGGTGGCTACTTCAGTAATCAGCCTCAGCTCTGGGAACGAGCAGCTACTGAGGACGCTGCAGCTACTACCCTCATTATACTCTTATCTACTCCCTTGTTCTTTTACCTGTTTTTGTATTTGATTAGTCAGACATATGAGAAGTCTGAATGCTGTGTATAAAGTGCCTTAAGGCGACTTTGTTGTCATTTGGAGTTAAAAAAATAAAATCGAATTAAATAATTTAAAGACATACGCAAGGAAGTCTACAAATAAGGAAGGAATGGAGGGAGGAATGACAATTGTAAAAATGATGTCATGTGAAACGGAACGGGGAAACAAGATCCATCACCGATGGAGACATCCTACCATTAAGGAAAATATTAAATAAATAAAAGAAGTCTGGATAACATTTCATTTCATTCCATAACAGAAAACCTTTCAGCAGACATCTGAAGGGCGTCTGCTGAAGGTAATAACCTCCTGCAACACTATTTTGCCCAAACAGATGGACGGGCAAATATTGCGTTGCACATTGAAGAATACAGAACAAATATGCCCAAACAAACATGAAAGGTAAAATCAGATGCTCGTATGAACGCACAGTATGATGACACTATCCTCCCACTTTATATCAGGCTGGAGACAAAAAGGAAAAAATGATGGAGGATCTCACAAATCTGATTTATTAGCAACAGGAGAGTACTATTACATGACTGTATAAAAAAACTATTCAGCAAGGCTAAAGATATGCAAGCGAGTGCCTATTTTAACAGTCAGAGAAACATGCCACTGTCCTTGTAATCTATTTTTATAACTCATTTTACATGGCAACCTGACTCAGTTTTGAAAATCAGGTTGTATAATCTTTGAACAAATATAAAACATTAAGAACTTGCTAGAAACAGTAAGTTAATGTTAGTGCCACTGAGTGAATGTGGCCTCTGCTGGTGGAGAAGCAAATCCAGAAGATACTGTAGGGGAACACAGCGTCCTCTCAGAGGTGGAAGGACTTCTTTAAGCCTAATTAATAATGACAAACGCTTCAATAAGAAGCATTCATCTCACAGGATCTAGATTACAGGTCTGGGAGATGCAGCGTACAGTGTTTATATAGCAATAAAAGTTACTACCTTGCATCTGTACTGCAGGATGACTGGAAAAGGGAGTTAGATGAGAATATTGACTTCACTCTTATGCGCACGCTAAAAATAAAAACAGCTTAGCCAAGCATAAAGATTGGACACAAGATGAAACAGCTAGCTCGACTGCCCATAGGTAACTGTAAACCTTGCCACAGTTATCCTGGAAGAGTCTTTATGCAGTATCTATTTTGTCACCCAGGTGACAACATAATATTGGAAAATGTGGAGTCATGACGACAACAAAAATAATATCAAGAAGCCAAAGGATCACAGTTTATGTAAGGAAGATAAAGAACATCTGTGAGCATTAAAAAAAAACAAGAACAGGAAATAAGGAATACATTTTGACAAACAAACAAAAAAACCCAGTGTGGGCCTGTAAATGGGTGTGGCAGGATGGAAAATGTCCCGTCTTGGCAGTGTTGCCTCTGAACATACCTCCGGCTTGACCCTCCTGTTCCTACCCCAGCAGGAGCCGTGGAGGAAGCTAAAACCACAGCAGGCAGGTGAGGTCCCGTCTTCCCACATAGCACATCTTCTCCATGCTGCTACAACTTCATAGACAACCTCTAGACACTATTTCCAGTCAGAGGAGAACAGATGGCCTCGTATTCGGGGAGCAAAATGAAAGATTACGATGGTGATGATGATGATGATGCCAGGCCTGCATTTCCTGTGGGTTTTTGGTCTACAACTTGCTAAGTGAGCAAGCTGTTCCTTGACTCCATTTAAAAAACAAACAAAAAAAACAGCGACTTCACAGAACCTCAGTGCTACAAAGCGTAGCCACCAGGAGTTTCCTTGAGCTTCTTCAGATGTGTACAAATCTTGAACTACCTGTGAGTCTTCACAGCACTCTTCTACACCTGAATTTGGCTTCACGGCATCATTTATTGATACGAGGTTACATTCCGAGTGACGAAGACCTTCGAACCTCTGTGGTTTCTTCTCTGTCAGATTCCTGCAATTTTCCTCTGCTCCAGGATATATCCGGAACAGAAAGGCAGACTGCTGACAGACAGTGAGAGGATGCTGTTGCTTTGTGCCGGTGCTATTATCAGTGAGGGAGTGCTCTCTGTCTTCGCTGCTGCCAGTGACGTATGGATGGGACTTGACTAGGGACCCATCCTGAGCCGGAGAGAAAGCAGCAGGGGCCTGGCACCGACTTTCCTGTAAAAGAGGACTCTTGGAGCGTAGGGAGGCGGTGAGCTGGAACCAGACAGACGAAGGAAGGCAGGTACGGTAGATACAGAGCTCATCCTCCTCCCAGGTGGGCTCTTCATAGGGCTGGGGAAGTCAGATGGGAAGGTGGTGGAGCTGTAATGGCCCTCCCATGTGATTCAACAGATGCCTGCAACTTTCCTCTGCCTTCTCACTTGCTGCTGTATCTTGGAGACAAAGACAATGGGGATGTCATATCCCCCTGCTTGCTTTCCTTATCCACCAATCCATCTCTTTGACTCTTCTCCGCCTGCTTCACTTGCTGTACAAACCCCGGTGGGATGCTACTATCTTGCTGACAAACAGCTTACCCACCCTACTGTAGCTACACCTGGCCTTCTGCCTACTCGACAAAGAGGCAGAAACAGAAGAGCGCACAGCAGGGCAAGACGCTCACTGACTGTGAGCTTGATATTGCAGGCAGTTATTGCGTAACAAAGTGTTTTAATTTATTTTTATATTGCTGACGATTAAATGATTTATCAGAGGACCTCTCTATTTAAAGTCCAGTTATTAGGAAGGTAAGAGCGCGACATTTCACTTTAAATTCTCATACCAAAGGACACACTGTTAATAAGCTCAAGCGCACTTTGCTCACACAAGTTCCACCCCTCCACTAAAAATAAAATCTGCAAATCACCATGTTTTGGTGACAGGAAAAATGTTGCTATTTCTGTAGCATGAAGCACCAGGGTAGTGTATTCCATTACTGCTCAGTCAGCCAGTTGGGACACGAGGTACAGTAGCTACTGTATCTCTTCTCTTGTCCTATATTCTCTTCTCCTATATTACTTAATTCGCCAGCCGTGCAACCAACTAAATATAACTGGGCCCAATCATCTAACTGGGCTAAACCATTTTAATGTATTTGAACCATCAGATCAGATCTGGATAGAATGAACAGTAGGTCTGTTAAATCAGCCAAATTTCCAGCTCTGAGAGGACTGCAACCTGGTGCCTTTGGCTAATCACTGCCAGCTGCCAGATGAGGCAAACTGAAGCAAGGCGAGATGTTGGCCAAACAGCGTCAGTGTCCCCTCCCATATGGCAGAAAGGAATGTGGGTAGTGTGACGCGGCTGGCAGGTGGACTGCAGCATCTGCAGTTTTAGATGCAGAGCAGACTTCTCAGTAACAGCATGTCACCACGTGCAATATGGGTCAAGTTCAAAAGATGGCACATGCACTTAGGCACACAGGCAATTATAGGCTCATTTGTAACTTACATGTTAACAGCGCTTGAAATTGTACTGACAAAGAGTTTGTGGGCTAAGATCCCCTCTTTATTTCCACAGTAGGTGGAAATAAACAGGTTCTATGAAGTTCAGCCTAACAGGGATCAACATTTACGCAGAGGCAACTGACACAGCTTGGATTAATATAACAATAGAAACCAATAAACAGCCATAATGCAGCCAGTGCATTAAAAGAACAGCCGATAAGCTGTTTTTATTAAAGTAATTACAATCAAGCCAAATTCTGGACGTCAGCCCACTTATCCTCATTCTCTATCAGAAGATACGGTGTGTTTGTGCGAGTGTGTGCATGTGAGTGTGTGTGCGTTTCTTTATTTGTGTAAATCTGTGCGTGTGTGATTGCTGATTGTGAATGAAGCAGTCACCAGGCAAGCCAAATCTTATTAGCCACGTGGAGAGGCTCTGTGCAGCAGGGTGAAGAAGGTGAGACAAAACAGTTAAATCATCTCGTGTCAAGTAACAGAAACATAAGCCACAGTTTGATTATAGTAAAGCAGTAAAGCAGTGTAGTAATGGCTCTGTCCTGTCCTTTATTAACCTCCTATAATCAAAGTCAACAAATCAGTTTTCTTTTTGTCCTGATTAATAAATAAGGCAAGCAAATAGGTACAATTTATAACACAGAAATTTGCTGAAAATCTATTAAGGATAAAGTACATTTTTGAATGAATGCTTTAAAAAAATATTAATAAGGATATTGCCATTTTGTGCAGTGACTAGCACTGTTGCCTCACAACAAGAGAGTCCTGAGTTAGAAACCACTGACTCTGACGTTTTTTGATATTTATTTTGCACTGTATTTCATAAAATGACAAAGCAAAATCAAAGACAAACTGATATTTACAAGCTCGTGATAGTTAAGCACCATGCAGTATGATATTGTGTTATAATCAAAAGCTCCAGAGGAGCTACTAAATGATGGTGAAATTGATATCAGATTTATAAGAATCGATTATTACAAAAAGTAATATAATACCATAATATGAATAAACTCTTTATTTCCCATCAGTGTTTTATGGATGTGCTTTGTCTGTTTGTGAGGCGTGTGTGATGGAGGTGGAGGTTGACCTACTACTTCATATTTGTGCCAACTGTGCTGGCCCGTCAGGACCAGCACCTACATGCAGAGTACACATAATCCTCCCATGCTCTATAACGCATTCCTCATCATTTCATGTACTGTAATAACCACAAACAGACATAAAAGAGCTTCCTGCCCATCTTCTTTAGCAGACAGAGACCCAGACTGTCACAGCAGAATTGGGCCACATTGTGGCCTTGATCTGGGGTAGCCGGGGCTACAGTGTAATCATCACACCCATTTCCCCGGACCGTGAGACTGAAAAATAAATCCCTCACTTTTGAGGCTAACCTAATATACAGATGAAATGCTTTTCACCCTTTTGACCCAAAACTGAAACAAATTTTAATCTAATCTAAACGTAACAACTTCAAGCTATCACTAAAATCAGATATGTGGCCATAAAAACCCAGCAATTAGATCAGCCGGCGCTCCTTTTGAATTTTGTGTTACTATCTCTTCACCTCTCAATCTTTTGAACTGTAGTGAGACACACAGACAGCAGCCCAACAACAAGGCTTTAAAAGTGCTTCATGACACCCCTATAATACAACAGCTCTGCTACAACAACTTCTATGAAGACACTATAGCCTATTTTTATTTTATTTCTTCTAAATGAATACAGCGTTGTAAGTCTTACCTCATTAATCTTTCTTTCATCTAAGATCTGCGGCATCCCGTCCCTGGAATGAGCCCTGACCCAGGGTCCCATGTCTGGCTCTGTTTGCCGCACTGTTATTTCAATAAACCCGATCAGATGAAATTAACTGGCCTGCTTGTGAGGCAGCTGAGACATAAAATGTTCACAGGTGCATGCGTGTACCAGCGTTTGCCTCCAAAATCAAAATGTGTGTCATACGTTTCACCACTAAATATGCTTACAACACTGCAGGCTTCACACCGTGTCATGTGAAGTGCGGGTGCTGACCTGAACGCCCCAGACTCTGCCCTGCCAGGTTTGAGAACCCGAGGATGGAGTCAAGTGCTTGTTGCCACCAGACGTGAGTGAGTGATGATGGCCTGACATCTCTGTGACCACAGACCTCGTCTACAAATGGCTCTAATGTTGCGCCCAGCGAACCAAACCCTCCAGGCAACACAGCATTTAATTTTCTATTTTCAACTTTCCTAGAAATCATCCCCTCCTTTAATTTCTAATCAGCAGTTGACGAGCTAAGTTAGCTCACTGACACGCTCCATTAGTAACCCACCAAACAAGCTATTCGCCCCCCACAAAGGTAAGCTTTGTCTCCGAGGTAAGATGAACAGTCCACTTTTGACCCCAAAGTACTTCCTCACTTGTCACCTCCTGCAACAAGCTTTGTACGCTGTTACGCTTGTGTCACCACCTGGGTACAAAAAAGCCCATGTCTTAGCTACACAGAGACACTGCAGTCGAAGTGTAACAATTAGCACAAACTGCAAGATTGAATCTCATGGCTTGCATGGGCGACGTGAGAAACGTTCATCGAGTCCTTCCTCAGTGCCACAGGTGTATACTGACACACTCTGGCTAGCACAGGCATGGCTTAAGGGTCAATCCTGATTAATGTGAATGCTGATTATGTAACGCAATTACCAGCTTTTACGAGTGGACCAGAAAAGTGATTATAATTACAGTTAATATTGTAATTATAGCAACAAGTATAAATATGTATGATTAATATTATATTAATGTATAAAATACAGTCAGTCGAATGGATGGAGGGAAGCGGTGCTCAGTGAAAAGGTGTTTTATCTGAGTCACTGCTTCAACCACAACAAATGTGTCCTTTTATATAACAATATTTTAGATTAGACCAGATTACACAACAATGCTCCTGAGCCTATGGAGATGGAATGAGAGGGTGCGATGGGGGAGGACGTTGGCATACCCTGCAGCTCGGTACTGCGTGACTCACTGTTAAAGGAAAACAGACACTTCATGCAACCAAATGAGACACTCATTAACTAAACTCCCCGGGTGGCTGTTTACACAGCATTCCTTGTACATCCAATTAATGTTTATCCGAGTCGAGGAGTGTTCTGGCCCCTTCGCCCTCACCGGGGCAGCGCCGCTACACCTCCACACCATTGTGAGCTACGGCTGGTGACACGGTAGCCTGACTGGGCTCACACCTCGGCAGCATGAGAACTGCCCAGGCTGCAGAGACCAGTGGGAGGAATAGCAGTCATCGGCAGCAACGCCCGGGACTATTTTGGTGAACATGGAGATTCACATGTTGACACAAGCATGGGCCATGTGACAGCACATCAAGGGCTTTTAGTTGGCACACATGAATGCTTGCATGCATAAACATAAATTAGAGGGAATGCAGTGCAGTAATGCAGAGATACACAAACATCCTTAGAAGGAGAAATACTGTAAGCAGAGAAATGATTGGACATGAATAGAATCAATCTTATATCAGTTTTCATGTAATTTGCACACAGTTCCTACTTTGCAGTTAAATGACAGTGTGAACTCTGTGCTCAGTGACATTGATATCAGCCTGTAATTCAGAAGAGGTGAGCCCCAGTGTCTCTCTAAATGACCGGCTTTAATTCAGAGGGTCCGGTGTCAACAAGGGACAAAGCTGTGATGAGAAACCCTATCAGGGGCAGGGTTCATTAGAATAATAGGGCGGCACCAGGTGCAATACGGCTGATGCAGGTCAACGAGTTCACATAATCAAGGTCTTGATCATAACATAGTCCATTACTGCGTTTTATGTTTTTATATTTTATCGACACACAATTATTAATGCAATTATACAATTTAATGTTTCCTCCTGTTTTATATCAGTGAAGCATAAATCACTTGACAAAGAGGTGTGAACTTGCATCAAGGTTCCAATATAAGGCAAATATTGAGCTCCAGTGAGGAGCTGTAAGTCATATATGTCCACTGTGTGAAATAAAATGATGCAAGTGGACTTCAGCAGTGAGTCAAATTGTACAAAAGCTACAAACTTGAAAAGAGAGAGCCTGCTCCGGTCTCGGGGAGCATCTGGTAGAAGCAGCTGCTTGCGTCTGTATTTTGCGATGACGCAAATGCTTCGCGTTGATACTCTAACTTGGGAAAGCAGAAAATCTTTTGAACTGACACCCCGAGAGTGGAGTCCATTCACGGCAGCCTTAAACGATGCCTCAGATCCTGCTCTATCCCATTTCTCAGTGATGTTCAAAGATTTAAGCTTTCTTATCTTGGGCATCATTTGGCTCAACAACCTGCAGGGAGTGCTATTGCTAATTAATAAGGATATCTATGTGAGGGGCCTTTTTTAAGTGTCAGGATCAAAGAATAAGACCATGATAGGATTAAGCGTTTATAAGTATGCAGTGCTCCACTTGGAAGACACGAGTCCAAGCTTTGTTTGGCTGCACTATTTTAACTGACGATGGGCTTTATTATTGCTGTGACTTAGCTCTTTCCACAGGTCACTCAATCCCCACTCTCTCAAGTGCACACCCAACACATGCATGCAAAGAGAGCTGTCTGTTTCCTATGTT
>VOQJ01016451.1:0-11348 GCA_015052665.1 Apistogramma diplotaenia | reverse complement strand
CTGTCTGTTTCCTATGTTATCATTATATTTGTCCCTAATTCCAAATATTCATATATTCTCTCTTTTGTTTCCCCCCATTCATTTATTTTCCTCATCAAACAATCTCTGCTTTACTTAAAAAAAATAGTCTGAATGGATGCTGAATCCAGGATACACTGTTTTGCATAAAGGGATTTAATCATTGCTGCTCAACTGGTTCTTGTCCATTACAGGCAAATAAGTCCAAAGGTTTTAATCAACAGTAAATATAACACTGTCCTATAAGAACTCAGTGAAGGAGGTCTCGGGCACTTTGAAACAGACTAATCCCTCCATGTGGAAGGGAGGGGGGTGGGCAAATCAGTCCACTGCTGCATGAATGTGTCCTTGCTGGGTAGAGCTGAAAGCTGTGGGACTTTCCAGGAAGAAGAGATGATGGGGTTAACACAGGTGTCAGAGCAGAAGGTCCCACATATGACGAGCATGTGGCGTCACAACACCTCACTGCTGGGTAGTTTTGCTCTTCCCAACAAATGGGAATAGGGCTCATCTCTCAGATGGTTCCACAGCGCAGGCCAAGAACTTTACAAGGGAAGGTATGTTCCCTAATAAATCACTTCTGCTGAGTGCACACAATTACCCAAATAACATTTATTTAATGGCCTGCAGATGAACTCAGGGTGTTTGGTTGCTCGGAGGCCCTCCGTCACCCAACAAAAACTTGGCAATGACACTAACTTATGTAATACACTAAGCTGTCAGGCTGGCAAGAAGAAAAAAAACTTTAAGATTTGGTAAAGAAGTGAAATAATAAAACGTAAAAATGAATTGTCGTCTCCATACCTTGATCAGAAGGGGAAAGGTGTATTTTCTCTCTTTAAATAGTGCATCAAGCTTAGTTTTGGAGCTGTTTCTGTTCAAAGAAAAAAATGATTATAGTGTAACAACATAAAGCCTCTTCAACTACGTTTCAGAAGCATAACTCTTGCACAAATTAACCACATTTTTATCCTTGTTGACTTTAACTGAAATCAGAAATTAGATACATTATATATATATATATACACACATCACACATATAATATTTAGATGATGTGAATTTTTGAACTATTTTTCCCTCATACCCAGACACAGATCGAGTCTCCTTCAGCAGCTTACTGCATCAACTACAGTGACACCTTCTGGGCACAAGTTTGCCTTTTATTAAACGCATCCTGTTTCAAACAGACTCCATTCATGAAGCTTCCGGCACTGAAACCAGATATAAATAACTCTTTCAGTAAACACTGCATGTATGCAACTAATGAGCAAGTCTAAATTCCATTACGCACGGATAAACGCCAACTCGGTGTATTTAATGGAGCCACATAACCTCAGTCAGCTCTTCACGGGCGTTTATTTACTTCTGTATATACTTTATTAAACAGGTTGCGTGTAGCAGTAAGTATAATTTATTTCCAAAAACTTCTAAACCACACAAACCTTTTCTCTGAAGACTTGTTCGGGACGCTCATGTTGAAGTCATCGGCAAGGTGGTGATGAAGCGGTCATGCGCGTCATGCCCAACAGTGAGCTTTTAGGCTCCGAGCCGGTATTAACAAACGGCTGGCAGCCTTTGGAGTTAGCTCCATCGGCTTATCCCAAACACAATGGCTGTTACACACCGACAATGTTGTTCGCCCTTTTTTTCTGACGTAGGTGCTTAGTTGCACGCGCGCGCCCCTGTGAGAGAGCACGAGACAAAAGGACACCCGCTGAGCTATACGTTTTCCACAAATTGCACAGCGGTTTGACTGCGTTTATATCCGGAGAATAAAAGAATTCCATACTGTTTATATCAACTTGGTTAGTGTAAAATATTAAAATATTTTCTGCAAGTAAATGTGCAGGAAAGGCTAAAAATCCGAGGACAAGACAGGAACGTGTAAACGTGGACCCGCTGAAATGATGCAGCACGGATTTCTAATGCAGAATTTGTCTCTATATTTCAAAATCATTCAAAGTCCAAACAGAGCACTTCAGGTGACCAAGAGGGCACCTCTGTAAGCCTACACCTGCCTCCGAGCACACGCATACAGACACTCTCACTCTTTAATCGTCTCAGTGAAGTTTACTAGAAATACATTCACCGCAAGCTGTTTCCATAAAAAACTAAACACAACAAAACAACAACAACCCTAAATTAGAGGTTTAATGAAGATTCAAATAAAAATCACAAATTCTTAAACACCGGCATTACTAGTGTTTCCTTACAGCGGCAAATATAGTTAATTGACTAAAAAAATTTTCAGGAACATTTATTACCATATAATTTATTCTCTTGTGTTTTTATCATCACAGGCTCAACTCTACGGGTTTCATATAAAAATGTAATATTTGTACAGCAGGGGGCGTGCTGATCTTCACAGAGGCTTCACAGGGTCCAGCGGATATATTTGCCTCCCATCCTTTTCTGCTCACTAACTGAATGGAATTCCTTAAATTTGCCAAAACTCAATCTATCTTTGCTGTATGAAGTTTAATTCTCTCTAACATTTTAATCTGTGAAGATAAGGATGTTTGATATTATGACAAACTAAAGGGAGTATGATTGGAATATTATAACATGAGTGTAGACACTAGAAATACAACATTAGAAGAGCCATTGGGTAAAGTATCATTCAGATGATGATTCCCAGGATTTTTACGTTTGCATGTTTTGTTCTATAGAATTTAAATATTTCTGTTGTCTATTGTGAGCAAGACAGGGAACCAAATCAGTCTCATTCTTGCAAAACTGCTGTTAGTGCAAACTTCCAAACAATTTCTAGCTCTTATTTCAGCAACAAACTGATGCACTTCAGTGCAGTTCTGCATAAATTTGCTACTTCTTAATTACACCAGAGAAGGCTGTACACAGATTTTGTTGGGAAAGCACCATATCATAAAATACTATTTTTTGCCTTTTTAGATTCAGAGAAATACTGACCAGTAAATCAAGAAACTGTAAGCAGATATATAGAACTGTGCTTGGCTTGGTGGATTTAGATTTTAGCATATTTTTCCTTTGAAATTTGCCACATCTTAAAATGCCTTGGAGCAAAGAATAAAATCACAATTTATTTTAATAAAGTGGTTTATTTAGAATAAACAAGGCAGCAATACAGCACCGATGGTCAGATGGAAACATTCAGACATCACTATAGTTCTGCAAAGAGTGGTTTTATTTCATACCTCCAGCTTATCATGCGACCAACTTATTCTTCTGTTATTATAGGCAGCAATTGCCAGAGCACCGTTTGGAAAATCTGTTGAACAGTTTTAAATATTTACTTAACCACGAGCATTTAATATTTCCCGATAGACGCAGAGCTTTTTAAATGAATCTTTTCAAAACCTTGTCCTCAGTATTTTATTTAAAGATATTTTTTTTCACAGGTGGAGAATCTCAAATAAGTCTCTTAAATCAACTATTTTATCTTACTACACGCTTGCTTTCCTGGTCACATTCAGCATCTATTAGCTCAAACATAACTGCAGCTAAAACTTTCATAATCCACAAGCTCATATGGTGTTACTTTTAAATTAGACTTATTAGCTCAAATATAAAACATCTGGACTGATTGTGTGGTGTCACCACTACACCTGGATTTTTTCGTCTTGGCCGTAAAAATTTCCAGATTTCAGAAAAGGAATTTAGAGCTGAGAAAGAGGCCCCACGTGGTCTTGATTTTCTCTGCTGACCAGCCTTAAGCATGTCAGAGAGGGAAGAGAGTTGCAAAAAAAGGGGTTTGCATTGACATTTTTTGACAAACAGCTTTGGTTTACACCTTGGCCTGCCTTCATCAATACCCTCTCCTCCTCCCTTTTGCAGACTTCAGTACAGAAGGACAAAAGCTCTTATTTCTTTGGCTGCATGCTGAAAGTGCAACAGATTTGTCTCCATAAGGACACGTGACTGAGGAGAGGCTGCATGACAGGGCATTGCATAGAGGAGGTAGCAGCTGTAGGTGTGGTCAAAAAGGTCAGATCTGCTCCTGGTTCAGGTGTGAGCAGATCAAACAGGACTGGACTGATGTCTGAGGTTGTGCTATGGTCATAGCTGAAGCTGACTTCAAGTTGATCTGAGCAGATATGAAAAATAGCCCATTAGTTAGTCTACAGGAATATACAGATGGGGATGATTTTTTTAATGAGGCAAGATAGTTGTTTACAGTGGCTGAAAACATACTTTACCCCAGGTGCTTGTGGTGATGCTTTTCATAGCCCACTGCATTGTTAGAGCTGGTACCTATCAGAAAAACAGCCATAATGATCCCAGGTAGATTAGCTTTATTTCATATTCACTTTCATGCTTTTTTCTACCAGCACGTCTTACCTACGTAATCCTTGTAGTCCTTAAAGTATTTGTGCCTCAAGCCACGTCCATCTGTAAATGAAATCAGCATCATAATAGGCACACATAGATTTTAAAGTTCATTAGCTAAATATAGATACACAAAGTTCCCTTGAGACTCGCTGTGTCAGATCAGGTGCACAGAATGTTGCATTTAGATAGGAGATGGTGTGTGTTAATTACTAAATTTAAAGCCATATCACAGTCACATAGATATTCACTAAAACATTTAAGTCAAGAGAAACCGTCCAGTTGTACCAGAGTTGCCGCGCTGCTTGATGCACTGTCCTCGGTTAGGGATGCCAGCAGCGGGGTTTCCTGGGTTTATGATGTGGCATTCATAGCCAGTAGGACAGTGTAAAGGCTCATCTCCATCCTCAGTAGTGCTGCAGGCCTCAGCTAAAACAACACCACCACCACCCCAAAACCAAAGAAACAAAACAAAACAAATTACTACAAAAAGAACAAAAGTGTGGTGATTTTTACTGGCTTTCCTTCAGCTACACTACATAGTTTATATTTCCCACAGGAAATGCAGGATACAGATCTTAAAAACTGAGAAACCCCCCGAAAGCTTTAACATTCACTGAGGAAAGACAGATAAACAGAAAGTCTACCCAACCTTTAATATATGTGGATCATTGTATTTGAGACTGTTGAGACTACTGTGTCTTTAAGGCTTATGTTTATTATTGTCACATGATTTTTCTCAGAGTAAAAGCATTTTTCTTATTTAAAACAAAAGAAATGAAAATAAATTGCATAAATATCACTGAATTTCACTGAAAACTCAAAAGCATCGGGCACGTAGAGTTTCTGGAGTCACATATGTTTGTTAGCAGTGACTGTTCAGGTGTGTGCTCTCACCTTGCAGAACCTCCTCCGGACCGTCCAGGAGCCAACCATTACCCCCCAACCACCGAGGCTTGGGCTGCACCAGCCAGTCCAGAACTGCCCAGAACACACACACACACACACTTAGCTAATGCAATATTCATTACCAATAAGAGGAAAAGTATTACTTTCTGTATCTCTCTCCACTAATGCCCTGTCTGTTGGTTCTGCTGACCTGGTGGTGGCTGAACAGACTCCAGGCAGGCGTAGATGCAGCCGTTGTAGCAGCAGCGTTTGTGGCGTTCACATTCTGAGTCTGAGCGGCAGCCCGGCACCTCGCAGGCTCGCTCTGGCAGCATCTGAGGTGGTGGTGGACACCGGTCATTCTTTTGGTGCTGTGTGGACTGAGGGTGATTGAGATATTCATAATCCTGAAAGAGTAAAGGAAAGGCAAATAAATGTCTGAGGTATGAGTGACAGCATTCAATTATTATGAAGCATTGCCTTGCCCCTGAAGGTCAGCATGAGGGCACCGGAGTCAGAGAGGTGCAGGAGGAGAAAAAACAGGCCTGAACACAAAATATACTGATAGGAAATATGCCATTAACCCTGCAAGCATAGTCATAAACCCAGCCATACACTTTTAGAGTGCATTATCTGGGAAGCAAGATTATATGTGATAGATTTAGTACACTGGATAAGGACAGTAGCCCTAAAAATATGCTTATATATACAGAGGTGAGAAGTAAAAGTGGGCAGGTGTTCATAAGCTGTGGTTGTGCTACAGGACAGGAGTGAAAATAAAGGCAGTAACATGTTTTGGCAGGTTAATTCAAATGCAGCTCCACGAATAGCAAACGCACAAACTGTGTGGGTGCAGTTTGTCACACTGTCCGTCTGCTAGCTAAAGGTCCAGCTGCTGCATTTCCTCAAATGAGAGAAGTTCACTCAGAGATGGAAAGATGTAAGAAAGAGGAATCAGAGAGGTTGGATTTAAAGGTGAGGACGGCTCAGTGACATTTGATGAACTATAAATTTAAAGCCTACTTTCTTCATATTGCAAAATGCTGATCCACTACAACTGATCTTGGTGTTCCCCCACAAGCTGAATCCCACTTTAACCCCTGACTGTAGTAATATTTGTGTTTATGTGTGGAGGCGGAGTCACCCTCAACAATTCATTAGAATTTAGGTTGGAATAATTCTTCTATTCTCAGTTTATACCATTTTATTATTAGATAGCAGGTTCAGTTGGCTTTACACAGAAATAGCTGGTAGAAATCTTCTTCATGCAGCGTATTATCTATGACCACGTTGCGACCACCAGAGGGCAGCAATGGACCTGAGAGAGCAGATTTAAGCAGAGTTGAGCTCTTGCACAAACACCGAAGGTTTGGTTTTTGCATGCATGCCCGTATGTTAATATCTTGACCTGGATTGGGAAGGTGTTTCACCGGGGGAACAAACACTTACTTCCCTGGTGAATCTGAGGGGGAGAAAGTAGGCCACATGTCCTAAAAAGCCAAGCAAAGATACACTTCAAATACAGTTCTGGCAAGAAGAAGCGGAGGGAAGTGTTTTATTTTTATTTTTTTTACTGCTGGTATTGAATATCAGATGTTTTGCACCAAAGAATAAGTGACCATTCATTGTTCTGGGGGTTTGTACACATGGAAATTATTATACCAAAATCCCAAGAAGCACAGCTGCCATCAACTAAACACCAACTCTCATATTTTCTCATGCACTGTATTTACTTTTATGGAAGAAGTTGCAGTGTGATCAGATTTTCAGTTCATCCCACTCTTTTCTTTTCACTGCTGCAAAACGAACAGCAATGTTTTATCTCATGTAGAATGAAGGAATATGAAAAGAACATTCTGGGGATAATTTATTATTTGGCCAGGTTTCATCTTCATGAGGTTGAAAACACATGGTGCAAGAAAAAAAGTGAAAGAACAGAATTTTTTTTCAGTCACATGAATGGATTTATCTGGCTCCTGGGCTGTCAGAGTGCAGAAGAAAGCGAGCGAGAGGAATTAAGTGTTTTTTTTTTTGTTACACTAGATTTGTAATTAGATAATTGGCTTCTGGGTGTCATGCGATCATTAAAACTGTGGTGTTTATTTAGCAGACTTGCAAGCTGCTCCTCCAAACCAAGCAGAGAAACAAAAGCTAATGTTCGGCACTGATAGTGACGGTACAAACACAGAACGTGCAATCACTTTAAAATGAATTAATTTGTTCTGGCAGCTGGGGGCTCCGTGGGTGTTATAGGGGATGGGGTTGGAGAGATGGAGAAAACATTGTGTTGCTCAGTTGTGGCTTTTAATTTGAAATTCCTATTTATTTCCAAGTACATCCCTGCTATGGCATGTGAAAGGAAGGTTTAATGTAGGTTTTGATCACCTGCTACCACAACTGGAGACTGATGAGGTACAACAAAAATGCTACAGCAAAGGGGAGCCAGGATGTTGCACCCTGCCATAAAGAAAAAATGGTTCAGGAACCGTTTGAGGAGCACAACGAGTTTGTTTCACAATGAAGTGTTGACTTGGCCTCCAAATTCCCCAGATTTGAATCCAGTGAAGCATCTGCGGGATGTGCTGGACAAACAAGTCCAATCCATAGTGCAACCTACAGGACTTAAAGGATCTCTTGCAAACTGTTGGCATCTGTTGCCAGTTACCACATCACTAGACTTCTGCTTGAAGATAAACCCGGACATTAACTTGGGCTTTTCCACACTGAATCCCAGCGTAATTCTTATGTGTATGTATGCTGCCATCAGACTGACACCAGACTCAAAACATAAAGCTACAATATTTTCAAAACTTTTTAAAGGGAGGCATCATGAATTACTGTAGCCCCACGCTGCTTCGCGACATCTCTTTATGTAATCAGGTCCATGAATGAGTACTGCAAAGTTTGCTCAGACTGGTTAATTACATGATTACTGCACTATCTGCCCTTGTCTTATATCCGATCTGCTCCCAGTGTATCCTGCAAGCCTCTCCTACAGAAAGATCAAGCGTGCCCTTCCTGTTTATTCAATCGCATGTGTTTGTGTAAAGTTTGACTCATACTGCGTACACAAAAGTTACACAGCAGACGTATTTTACTTACTTATTACAGCTCCTCGAGAATCCCAACATTACTGTGCTTTTGTTTCAATTCCTGTTAGTCGTTTATATTTGAACCGCTTCACTCTCAGTCCTTATTTCAGGATTTTTCCACTGCTTTCATGTCAGTTGTCTGCCAGAAGGGCTCTGATGCTGGTTTTTTTAGATTCTCATAGACATTTCTCAGATGTTCCATAATATTTATTTACACTGCTGTCTGCTGCACTTCTCCCTTAATAAAAACACTGCCAGCGGGCTTGTGTGTGATGTTCATGTAGATATATGGGCATATTTTCCCCTCCATCTATCTGTGTGTCCCCATCTGTAGCATTCTATCTCACTTCCTCTTTGATTTTTTCTTTTCCTTTCTTCTCCTGTTATTGGTGTTGAAAAGCAGCACGGTGGTGGCTTTAACGTCTCATCTCAGCTGCTTTTTTCACTCTTTCCAATTTCTCTCAAAGTTGGTGGGGAGAAGCCACTTGAGACCATGTCTGGCTCCATAACTGAACTGAAATCAGACCATTTGCAGTGTCACAGCAAAATGTCAGACAGCTACAGATCAGAATTTCTAATTATTTGGTGTAAGGAAACACACAAAGGAATGTAGCTCTAGAAAGAACAGACATGGTCAGTGGTGCACACACATTTATTAACTGTGTTCTTTAAGTCGTGTTCTGTCTTAAATCTGCCAGATCTCCTGTTTTTACTGAGGAAACTCACAGCACACATCTGGTTAGATTTTGTGTTGCAAGGCCCAGCTTTCTGTTTCAGGAACTGTCACTTTGACAGAAAGATGAGCAAATAGAGACACGGCAGTCGAACTTGTGAGAAAAACAGACAGGCTGTAAACGAGGAAGAGCTGAAAGCTTTAACGAGCGATGGGAAACCATGTTGACAGACAAAATGCTGGAGACAGAGCTCGAAGTGAAATTTGGTTTATGCAACAGGGCAGAAGTGGACCAACAGTGAAAGCAACTATAATTAGTGTTGGAAAAGAGATACCTTGCAGTCACAGAAGCTGGAATTTGAGCTGAAATATTTGTACTGTTGTAGGACAACTAGTGAAGTGATGTAGCTGACGACTCATGGCAGTTTCCTTTGTACTGGTTCTCTGTCCCCGCAGAGGTCTGAGCTTCCAGGTCACCACAGTTAAAACTTCACAGCCATACAGGGCCTACAAACGTCACCAGGTCTTTTTCCATCAGTGCCTTCCACAGTTGAGCTGCATTTATAAATCTTAGCCTTTACCCTCAAACATGAACAAAAAAACAAGCATTTGCACATACAGTAGCTAAAATAATATTCCTTTCCTTAATATTGGTGTTTCAAACAGCTACCATTGCAAGACAAATCATTACCACCAATCCGTGACGTTAAAATTAAGTTAAATGTAATGCATGCTCATCCTCATGGCCCCAGGCGCTATCAAGCTGCCCAAAGCAGGAAGTACAAGTGTCTCTCAGTCTGTGCTAATAGCAGGTGCTGCCAGAGCGTTCCAACTCGCTTCACATAGATAAAACTGCAATGATTTATGATGCTAGCATCAGGCACCGCTTTGTACAGAGGCACGCACAGGTCTGAACAAGACTGTGTTATGGCTATATGAGACTAAACAACCTGCTTGGGTGGTGGTGGTGGTGGGGGGGGGAGTGCAAGGTGACTCTGGAGTTTGAGAATATGGGCCAATGATTCGCTAAGAGGATGAAACTCATAAATATAAATGCTTCAAAGTGAGGTGCTGCTGTGTGGGTTAAAATCGTCCACACTTAATTTACACATTTTAACTCCTTAAATAGAATAAAATCTCAAAGACGCGATTAGACAGTTGCTACAAATCGGCCCTTTTTTTTTTTTACAATAAATGAGTTGGTAGATTCTTTTTTAAAATTTAGGGCCTTTTTATTACCATGTCGATCACGGCGATTGTAGCCTTTAAGCCTGTTTCTTATCTGAATATCCTCATTACATGGAAATCATTCTTTGGCTGGCATGTTAATTATCAAGGACAAGTGCACAAAACTGTCTTACAAACAGCTTTCTCACAAAAGATTTACACACTAGTTTGAAAACATGATTTAAGGCCAATGATTAGATGCCGATCCTCAGTTTAAACTGTTTGTGCTTCTCTCAAATTCAAATAATACTTTGGTGTTGAGAAAATGTTGTCATATTACTGACTAAATAATTAGTCGAGGTGGCACCTTTGAAACAAGAATGTGCTAACATTCGATCTCCTCTGTCGTTTGGATATATTAAATTTTGTCTATTTCTACTGTTTATGGGGTAAAGCTTATAAGGAATTCTTGTGTATGATGTCTCTAAAGTGAGCATGTAGGTGGGTCTCGTGTTGATTGCAAATTTGCAGATTTTCTTTTCAAAACAAAATATCTACCAGTGCAGTGTGTATGTGAAATACTCACTGGCTATAATCTGTCTTTCTGTATGGCCTTGGTGTTATGAATGAGGCTGAGGGTGTGTATGTGGGAGGAAAAAAATGAAAGATTGAAAGATGCAGAGATGAAAGGTTTTTTTTGGGGGGGGGGGGCTGTCTGTAGAGCTGTCTCAGCATGTTCCAATTACTGCAGCTTTGAAGCAGAGTACAGCAAGACAGTTCTTTTGGCCCATCCTGAGAGCAGGAGGAGACAAGAAAAAGACGTTTGAAAGAGGGAAAACAGAGGGCGGTGTTACTGAGAGAGGCACATGGTCAGCGGGAAAGAGAAATCAGGTGGAACAATTACAGTACATACAGTGCGAGAGAGAGGAGAAGAGACATGAAAGCTGAGAATCAGAGACGGAGGGCATAAAAAAGTCAGAAGGTGAGAACACCAAAGCATGAAAGGTCACAGAGAGCTACAGAGGCAGCACGCTACAGTGAGCACTCGTTAGAGATGATCAATCAGCTACACTGAGCTGAGTTAACAAGCAGGGGCCTGGTCTGCAAACTCAGTTCCTGCCCTAATAATCCCCCCCCCCCCCAACAACCCCCCCCCCCACCCGGACACCCCCATCTTCCCCCCCCCACCCCCCATAGGAAAAAC
>VOQJ01016448.1:17122-49396 GCA_015052665.1 Apistogramma diplotaenia | reverse complement strand
AAGAGGTACATAGTGGTCAAATGGCCTTGCTTTGGTGACTTGCAACTTGCAAGTCACCAAAGCAAGGCCATTTGACCACTATGTACCTCTTTGTTCTTTGTGACCGATTTCATGCTCGTGACAGCCAACAACCTCCAGCAACCACTTGCCAACCAGTTGCAGAATACACGTTTTTCCCTCGCAACTGGTGGTTGCTGACAAGTATCTAGCTTTCTGTGCCAAAGCCTCAACAAGGATCAGTGTGGCTTCTCCCCCACTGGAACACTTTCTCATCATGCTAGAAGTGGGAATTAAACACAGTAACAGAAAAATTCACAAAGGCTAAGTGCACCTATAAATTAGTTAGTTACCCCAGGACTTAAATGAAAATTGAATTGAATTATTGTACAGCTGTCTCAGTACTGCCCCTCTGTGCGTGCCTTTCTGGACATTCGGGCCTGAGCACCCCTAAATCTAACAATAGCTTAACAGCTTTTCTGGCAGGAACCCATGAATAGCTTTTCAAGGGTATTCAACTGTTATACAAGAAGAAAGTTAGAGGAATAAATGGGCCCTGTGTTCTCTCAGATGATCAGAATGCAAAGCTGCCACAAACATTGTTTCCGCCCGTCTTGTTTATACTACAGAAGCATTACCTAATCAATTTTTCCACCAACACGTGTAACTCACAGCTGATTAGTCACACTGCCAAACTGCTGACACTTCCATCTGATCCGAAGATTGCAAAGAATTAAGGGAGCTGTTAGCTGATGAAAAATGAGTTGGCAGATTGGATTACAGCATAAAGTTATCAGAAGTGGAATTTACTTTTAAATTCAAAATCGCTTAGTGATTCGGACATGCTTTACAGATCTGCATGGCTCCACAGTCTTACCATATGGATTATTCTTGTTTAATCAAAATATATAATAGTAATAGTGTTCAAATGAGACCCGCAGGCACAAACTAGAGAAGTGAGACTGGGATATTTATATCCCAGGGAGCTCTGAGTACATCTAGAACAAAAGCATCCTTTTATTAACATGCATACAAACACGACTCCACCAGGTTTCCCTGCCCTGACCTTTAGACAAAGCCCTTTCTCTGTTCAGCTCTGAAAACTGACTTCACCCTGACAGAAATTAGGAAGTTTGATTCAATCAAGAAATTCAATATTGGCAGTGCCCTTTTGTTTGGGCCGTGTGTGGAGATGGATACAGTTTTGATAAATGAGGGACTTTGGTGTGCCTCTGTCCTCCTCACTTTCTCTGTTTGCAGGGCAGCACCAAGTGCCAGTCAAAATGTGTTTGTTTGAAAGAACGGCTGAATGATGTGAATGACACAGTTATGAGGGTTTTGTAGAAAATATCACTCCAAAGTGTAACCTCAAGGTTTTTATTCTCCCATATGTTTTCACACTGCTGGTTTCATACACAACATTGTTCTGCACAGATGGCATAGCTTTAGAAAAAGGTTTTTAAAGACCTGACTAATTTACTGTTATACTCCCATATGTACAGTTCATGATCTCCTATTACAGGAGCCAAATGAGCTACTGAAGTTCTAGTTTCTCCTCCCGGCCCTTTGTATCTCAGAGGGAAGTGCTATCCTCAATGTGGCCGTCTCAAGCAACCAGTTCTGATTTATGAGCGAAACCCAGCTTTCTGGTTGCCAATGGCAGCGGAGGTAGACAGCATAGATAGCATTTATTTTAATTCCACAATGCAAATTGATAGGGAAACAATTCTTAATATATGTAGTGTTATTAATACTGTACAAGCTGTATCGCAGGAAGTGAGAAACTTTATTTCACGTTTGTGTTGTTAGGATTTTGTGGATATGGGCATTTATAATCTGTTTCAGCTCTTCTGTCTTTGCTGCTTATTGAACTGAGCTCCACAGCTTTTCCTTTTTACTGCATTATGAGTGGATGATGATGATGATGATGATGACTACTGATGTCACTGTATTTTTCTAAAGCTTCGGTACAGCGTGGCTCCACTGACCCGTGATAAACGTTCCCTCAGACTTCACTGTTACCACATGTGCAGAGGGAGCACACCACCCTGCAGAAACATGTGCTGCTCCTTAAAGATGGATTGACTTGAATGGAAGAGTCACTCATGTTTCCAGTGCATGGGTTAAGAGCCATAATTGAACCCTTCATTGTTGGAAGTGCAGATTTCTCAAGGTCTTTTTTTTTTAGCTTGATTTGTCAGTCTCTGAGACCACATAAAAGTCCATCGATGGGGGAAAAAAGGTTTTCACAAGTTCAGAATGTGGCGGCTGCTTCCATGTGTGTGTCCACAAAACTAAGGGAAGATTTTATAGCTTGGATCTGGTTAAAATTCTGGGTTTGGACTTGGAAAATATATATACATTGAGTCATAAATTTAGAGGTCGCAGCCGGAGTGCACGTGCACTCAAAGGGAGGGGACAGTAGCACATGTGCAGAACATCTTTGAGAGGAATTTTTGGTGACCTTGGGTAAAGCAGGGCTGCAGCTATCTATTTTCTGCTGTTTGAACATGCTTAGGCTGTGATTTGCAAAAAAATGTTCAAATGATGATGGAAATGACTGGTGTGTCTTCAGTAAATCACTCGAGCTTTAAACATGTGAGCCCCTCAGCGAGGCTGATTTTCATTTTCCTTCCTCGGTACGTTCTCAGAGGATCACACTGGGCCGTCACACGGAGGAATTTAAGATCCCAAGTGGGGAAAGTCCTTGAGCAGTGCACTTCTGCAAATCCAGGTGTTGCCACTGACATCACAAAGCTTTAAAATCTGATTGAGACGCTGAGTGAATTCTTCCTTACTGCAGGCTTCAAATGTGGTCGACGCGAGCTGCACAATACAAATTTAGTGATGATTTATGTCACCTGCTGTTTCATAAAAACAGGCTTGCATCTGATTTATGCTCAGTCGCAGGAATGCACTGCACATAATTACACTGTAAGCCCACTGTAATTTTTTCATGATGTAACAGCTTAAGGAGATATTCTGTAGGTTTAAAGACAGAAATCTGGGCTTTCCACCGTGAGACTCAATCAACAGTTTCTCCTCTGAACTTATTTTTGGTTTGATCTCTTCCTCTCGTCTTCCTGTTCTCCCTCCGTCTCTCTCCGGCTGTGACTCAGCAGCTACATTTTCTCGCTGTGTAGGAAACTTGAAGGGGAATCATTTCTGAAGATGTACAGGTGCAGGGAAGTGCTTGGATTTAGTTCCTTGTAGACTGACTGAATCTCTGATTACTTCAAACACACTTTTGGAGTTGAGTCGTTTTTAATAGCTTGTTTTTCTCCGACTCGAGGTAATGACATCAGTATGAACCATCATTAACTCGGGTCATTTTCGCATTTTGCTCATGCAGTATAATGTTTGCTTGATCTGTACTGAAAAGAGGCCACTTAAATGTGATAGTATGAGACGTATATCTGTGTGTCTCTAAAGTCTTAATAAGAGATGCACACAGTACATATATGTCACGTACTATAAAGTCTATTTCTTCCATATGGGCTAAAAAAAAAGACTATTTTGGTGACAAATGTGTCCTGTGACACCAGTGAACACTTATTTCCACCTCTGTTCGTCTCATTAGGCCGCGGCAGTGACTCGGAGTCCGACGGTGCTCCTCACAGGAAGATGCCGGACGTCCGTAAGGACGACATGCTGGCACGACGGACGTCCGTCAGCGAGCTTCGAACCGCCGTACCCTTTAACCAGTACCTGCCCAACAAGAGCAACCAGACTGGATATGTGCCACCGCCACTACGCAAGAAGAACGATAAGGAGGACGGAGGACAAATGAGCCGGAGTACCGCCACTTCACCTATAGGGGGCGACAGACCTCTCAGGTAAGCGTGACACAAAAAAGAGCTTTTGTAGCCTCGGCATCAGGAACAAAGTCAAAATGTGGGAACTGAATACTGATGACATGTTAATGCTACTAACCAGAGTAATAATCGAGGGATTTATGCATCATCTTTTGCAACTGAACTTGCATAACCATAAATATAAGGTACATCTTTTTTTGGTTTGATTTAGTGTGACTGCAAATATTACATTAAATATCCCATCCCTCTGTTCATAAAACATTGAGAATGTATTTGTTGTTTGTTTGCAGAACTTTTAACAACATATCTGTAGATATGTACATTTATTGTTAACTTGGGGACAGTCTTTACTAAAATTAACTAATATTTACTAACTAATACTTTCGTAAGATCTGTTTAATAGCTTAATGAAAAGGGGGAACAGGTTATACACTGGGCCTTTTTCAGGCTGACATTGATTAGTGCAGATGAACAATTTTCTAGCTGAAAACACAGTTCTGCATGTTTCTGGAAAACGACAGAAGATCGTGTTTGAGCAGCTGTTTAAATGAGCCTGAGGATGATGGTTGGAGTTAGTAGATATGGGTGGATGTAGATCATGAAGAATTTAAATTCTTTGTAATACAGAATTGATAAAAACCAATCGGTGTGAAAGACGGACATTAAAACAATTCAGCTGTTGTCTGTTTCAGTGGTTTAAATGTGTTTCTGGGTTCGTTACATTCTTTTTCTTTAGTTTTAAATAGTAACTTGCAGGAGGAGGTGTTATTCATATCAAATTGCACACGTTTGTAATAAAATCGTTCAGCTATTGATTATTTTTCCAGTATTGCACCGATGGGAGTGGCTGAGTTTCAGTGGCTCTGGCTGAAGCAGATTTAAGACGTAACGTCTAATTTCTGCTTCCTCGAGGATTCCTTGATGTGCTTTGATTATTTCTGGAAGCATCGAACATTGAATCCTTGTGTGTTTTGAGGAGACTGTTAGGAATGAATTGAAATCAGTTTGTTCTGGTTAGTTTTCAGTCATGATTATTTGACGTGATAATAACTTTGTAGAAGAAACATCATGCTTGTGTGTTGTTCCTTGCTGGACTCCGGGAAGCTGCGTTTCTTCCAAACGGCCGAATTGGTTTTACTTTTCTTGTTGATCAGAGTCTTGGTTGCAGAGCTGAACCGAACCGGCTGCAGGCTGCTGGGGTTTGAGTTTGAAGTCAGAGAGGCTGTTTCATATATTTATACATTCATGTTAGCTGCAGTGACAAACATCACCAGGAGATTATATTTAAGTGTCTGAATTCACTGCAGTCTGATCATCTGACATGTTTGCACTTTCTTAAAAACAGCTGCTTGACTTGTTACATGTTCCAGGCACGTGTGTTGAGCTTGTGTGTATCATCCACTGTTTGCTGTTAATTGGTGATTTCCCTAAATTGCACCCATCAGAGCTCATGTATTGATTTTGCATTTATTGTTTTCCTTTCCCCCTCCTCCTCCTCCATCTCCTGCCTTCATCCCTCGTCATTTTGTGTCGTGATGTTTCCTCAATGCCTTCTTTTCCCCTCTCTTGCATAAAACCAACCCTCGCCACATCTGTGTGTGTTTTGTGTCTTATGACCATCGTGGTGTGATCGTCCTCATGTCACTAATTTTGCTCAAATGTGATTACATATTCCCTTCGTGTGTGTGTGTGGTGTGTAAATGGGTGATGCATCAGTCTAGAGGTCTCTAGCTTAGACGTCCCTCCAGGAGAATCTCCCAGTCCATCCCCCAGCCCGCCCCTTAAACCCTACACACAGATTCAGAAGGACACGCAGGAAGGGAAGCAGTCTGCATCTACACCTTGCATTGAGATCCAAGCAGCAGGCTTAAGGAGGAGGAGTGAGCCTCTGCCCTGTAGCCTCCCCCAACACCAAGCAGAACACCCCAGGGAGACTGTAACTCATCTGATGGTCACCTCTGAGCAAAGGTCTTAACCCTAACACATGCTTTTTTATCCCCACTTATTATTATTATTATTAGTCTGTCTACATCAGCTAAATATAAACAGTGACAGTCTTTTTTTTTTTTTTCATTTTAAAAGCAAAGTCATCAGGATTGTTTTTGTGCTTCTATGTGTTGTTGTTTAAAGGGGAATTCCTCTGAATTTTAAGCATCAAAATCCTTTGATGTGGCTTTAAGTGGCTTCTGAGAGCAGCTAAGGCAGGGGTGTCAAACTCATTTTGCACGGTGGGCCACATGCAGCTCACTGTAGTCTTCCGTGAGCCAGACCAGAGAAACCTCCCTTCTTAATATAAGGAAAAAGTGGTATGTAATGTTTTCATACGACAAAGTCATCTGTCAGCACCACTTTTTGAGCTTAAATTGTAGGAAAAATGTAAAAATGCACAAAAGTTCTAGAAGTTCTTTGTCCAGACTGTCATGTAATTATAGAAAAAACAGAAGATGTCCTTTTTTAAAATTTAGTTTTACTGTGAAACCATTGTAAAAAATAAATTCTATAGTAGTGACAAAAAAATCATCCAGCGGGCCGGATCAGAGTCTTTGAGGGGCCGGTTCTGGCCCCCGGGCCTTATGTTTGACACCTCTGAGCTAAGGTGAATGTTTCATTTTAAAGTGAGACAGGAAGTCCGGTAAAATTATCATACCTCTGTGGCCCACTCTGTCGCTGCCTGAAGCTAGCAATGCTAAGCTAGATTCAAACCTACTAGCATAACTGCTCAACACTGTTAGCCTGACCCTTTGATTGACAGTTCTATTTGGCTAATTAATCACCAAACTAATTGTTTTAAGGGATAGTTTTGCGATGCTCATGACCTTTTCTTTTGACTCTGCTCAAAATATCTTTGCGGGTGCAAAAGCGTTTCACATCAAATGATAATTTTAGTTTTTGATGTATCTGACGCTGATGCTCCCGACTGCCACCGAAAACACTGAACAGTTGCACTTGATTATCTCAGCTGTAACACATCTGTCCAAAACCAATGTTCATGTAAGTTGTCTTCAGGGCTGGTGTTTCTTTTTTCTTTTTGGCTTTGCTTTTACCAGATCATCATTTCCACTGCTGCTTTTATCCAGTGTAGAGTGGCAGTAAGTTAGCCAGAGGCTTGGTTTTTATTAAACTCTTTCAGACACACTGTGATGAACTTGCACACAGCAGGCCAACCCAAAGCTTCAAATTATACATTTGGTGTCAGGAGACAAGGTGAGGATTACGAGCTGTCAAAGAACAATACCGTTGTATATTTTACTGCTCACACAGATCCAGTGTGATTGCAGTGTTTCTCTCCTGAAAAATGTCCGTTTAGGACTCTTATGTAATTCCACAGTCCGGCCTTATCCGGTGTTATTTCCTAGTTGAGCTGACGTTTCACTCTCGGTCCTGTTGGAGAGTTATTAAGAGTCACGCCTCCAGTTTCCAGCTTTTTCTTCTGGCACAGATGTTGTGACATTGATTGAATATTGAGAATTTCAGGGGAGCGAATCCTCAATAGAAATCTGATGGATGTTCTGAGACAAAAGGGGATTTGTAGGATATCTTGTTAAAGAAATGGACTTCTTTGCTTGATCTCTTTTTTTATTTTTTTGACACAAAGTTGAATAGCGTTTATCGATCCCAGTGGTGGTGCTTTTTAGCTGTTTGCTGTAGTTCATGCAGGAATGAAAGTGTTGAACATCTGTTTTGTTGATAGAATACAAATTTAAAAAGGAGAAAGATGGTCCAAACAAACTAACTAAATAACTGCCTTAAACTTTACAGTTACATCACATTATATGCCCAACAGAAAACTGCCGTCGTCGGCACAAATACAACACGTACACACACGCACAAGAATGCAGTGTATGCGTCCACACACAAACAAACATTCAGAGAACATGAACATTTGACCCACCCTCAGGATGTAAGGAAATGAGGCCTTCTTCCTTCCCTGACCCTGAGCAGGCTGGGACCGAAGCCTGGACGTTTCACTGCCGGCAGCTGGCCAGGCTCTCCCTCCCTGCTATGTATTCTGGGAATTTACAGTCCAATAATAAGCCTCCCAGAAAGTAGCTGTTCATCACAGTATGACAAACAGCAGAGTGTTCAGTGGGTTTTGACTTTGTCTGCTCTGAAGGAATTTGTGACCGAGCACTATTTCTGTAGATTTATGTCTTTTTTTTATAAAAAAAAAAAAACTAGACTCCAGAGGAATGCTGTCTCATGACGTAGGATGATAACCAGGCAGCAAAACGGTTTAGTTTGCTTTGCTTTCTGCAGTACTCCAGCTCGCTCGTGCTCAGAGGAACTCTTCCACCATTCGTCAGCTCTAGCAGCAAATGCCACAGCATTTCATACGAGCCCCACCAGCACAGCAGGGAGGCACTCACCTGTGACACACCAGCAGGATGTCCAAACGAGGACAGGAGCTGCAGGTTTTCTGAAAGCTGCATCTGCAGAAGGAGATGATAAACAGGCTTGTCAAATAGCGACCTCACCCAAATGTATCATCACCCTGAGTCCCTCCAGCTTCCTTCCTGTGCCCACTGCCATGGCAACCGCATCAACAGAAACAACCGATACGTGCCGACAGAAGGGAAAGCCACGGAGGGAAACGGATCCACATGAAGGAAGGTCTTGGGTGGACAGCAGCCTTCCAGCAACGTGAGCTCCCTCCAGCAGCTACACTGTTATTTAATCTTTGCTGCATTAAGCTAAAACTGCTTAATTCACTTCAAAGTGAAGGGATCGTCTATTTTGCATGATCCCTTTGAATTTTCTATATCAGCATGTGACCCTGACCTGAGAGTGCTGTGCTTCTCTTTGGATGATGAAATGTACCTATCTGAAGACTGCATGAACTCCTTTTTACATGAATGCAAATTGACATTGTCAGCTCAAAAGCTGTTGTTGGAAAAAAATGATCAATTTGGAGAAGAAGATGCATTTTGAACGTGCTCTTTGATTAACTGTGCATGACTTTAGCTGGCAGCCTTTGATCTGTTCAAGAGATCCAATTGGGAAACGGCTTCAGTGGATCAGGAAGGAAATTTGATCCAGTTTGAACCGCAATTGATTAGCAATTCTTCAGTCCACATCAAATCAAGATTGGCCCAACCACTCGTAAACAATCACACAGCGATAGATTAAAGTGTGCCAGTGAAATACTATAATGATGCTGGCTTTAAACTGTATTCCCAGACACTCATCTTTCTACCCAAAAACACATGGAAATGGATGTTTTACTATAATGTACCATATGGCAAATACCAATCTTAGAAAATAGTCTGTCTGGTCTTGATTTAGTCTCCTTTTTCCTCTTGTGGGATTCAAACCACAGACCAAAGTTTCTCTCACACCCCTACAACACAGAGACAGCTCTGTTTATGAAAAAAAAAACCTGACTCTATGAAGACCTTTGTGGTTAAGGCAAACCCTACAAGTGGTGGTCAGACGCAGAGAGCCACATCCTAGATGTGCTGTGGAGCTAAAGATGCATGTACTTTATAAAGATGGTTCAGTGTCGGCTTCATTCTAAGGTTATGGCCACATCATGTTTTTTTGTTTGTTTGTTTTTAATGCCAGCAGTGATTGTAGTGCTGCAGTAAACCTGTGTTCAGCTATCCAGTGCTCTGGGTAAGACTGCCCCCTTGTGGCTAGCTTGAGAATTTAACCAAGGAACTAACGTCACAAGTAGCCACCAGGCAAACGTGTTTCAAACACTAGTGATGAAATTAAGCTGGTAAACTAACCCATTATTGGCCGCAGGCACAGTGCTAACACTTACAAATTCCATCTGTCTCTTAATATTTGCATGACACGTTTCTCTGTTCAGTGTTGTTCATTTGTGGTTGTGCTTTCTCTCCACGCTCTCTGACCTCTGTAGATTCAGCCACACAGATAGTGTGTCAGAGGATCCTCAGTAAGTTGACCTTTTACCACTCAGAGGCTCGGCTGTCTGGCTCTGCTCTGCCATACGAAACAAAGCTGGCGCAATAAGTCATTAAACCATTTGTTCATTGTTGCAAACACTTTTTTTTTTCATGCAAGTGGGGAAATCTGCCAGTGATTAAATACTTTTGCAATTGACAGCAGCTTGAATTGGTAAAATATCTGGGTATTTTGTTTGTTTATTATATTTCATATCGACAAACTCGTGATTTTGAAAAACGATGGTGTTTGTTTTTTGCCAAAACATCCTCTTGCCAGGGTACAGATCATGTGAAGTAGCTCTTAGTACCTCAACTTTTACTGGAACCGATACCCAGATGTCATAAATTGTTCCTCTAATTTGTCTTTTGGAAGGATGTTGACGTGACACGTTGAACACCACATAATCTAAAGTGTTTTGTGTAATGACAGTAATTTATCTGATTTCTGTTTTCATGGAGCTATCAGTGGGAGTAAGCACAGCCAGTCAGCGCTGATCTATCACAGCATTTCTTACAAGATGATCTTTTTTTTTTCTCTCCGTGAAAAACATAAATGTCTCAGAAATAAGCAGATTTTCCTGCTTGCAGTTAAATGATTTGTGGTGGACAGTTTTGGCAGCGTGCTTCAACAGTGTCAGACAGCATCCCTGACTCTTAGGCTTATCATAAAAATATAAACCTAGCTCTTTTTTTGCCTTTGCCTGGCAACAATCCATTTCTCTCAAATTTATTCAAAGTGCCTGCTGCCAAGGATATGGAGAGGACTTATTAAACTCATCCTCAGTGCTTCTGCCAGCCAGCTGCATGTGTCATGTAAAGCAGGCGTTTCTAGCAGCCTGCCAACACCCAGTCCCTTTAACCCCATACAGAACGTACTTGTGGTCATCTTTGCTGCTGAAAGTGCAGCTTTTCCTGATGACAGGGGACGGCTGAAGTGTATTTAAATGTTTTGATAAGCGTAGCACGTGGTTATGCAGTCGTGCACTTCAGAGCCAGTTGTCCCTTGGTGTGGAAATACGTTTCACACACTGCTCAGTGAGCTCGGAAACATTTGACTGCGTGAGCATCCAGGTGCCACCTTTTTGTCAGCCAAGAGATGCCTTTTATGTGTTGGCAGCAGATCAGTTTTCAGAGTAATAAAAATAGACTGGTACCATATTCGTATAATTAGGCCAGTTTGCTTTTTGGCAGTGTTGCATTCAGCCTTTCTGATTCTGTGATGAACATGCTGCATGCTCCTAACAATAAAGCTGCACTTTTCTATCTTACCTCTAATCTTAGACAGGTCCATCAGTGAATGTCTGACTGTATGAACATCATGCTGGTTGATGCATATGAGAAACTGGTATTTCCTATTAAATGTATTTCAATGTAGATAAAATCTTGTGCTTATTGAGTGAGCGTGAGGTTTCCTTTGAAAATGCTCATGTTGGATTTTTTTGATATTTCAGGATCTGTCTGAGGCATCAGCTGCAGTTTATTCACCTAAATCTGATAAACTGATGTATTTTGTGGAGGATGTGGTTTGTTTGATGTTTTCTGCTTGGAAGACTTATTTTTTTCAGTAATTTCAGCAGATGTTAAATTGTGTTTATATTGTGTTCCAGTGAGAGAAGGAAGCACCACGGCACAAACTTATATAAAAACTAGTAGTACACGTAATAACCCGAATTATTAACCCTTTCCCTTCACCCCAGGAGTGTGAGTATGATCGACATGCGCGGTGAGGAAGAGGCCACGTTACAGCCGCACAGTCAGATGCGTCATGAGCGAATGCACAACCAGTACAACAGGATGAAGGAAGAGGAAGATCACTGGCAGGATGTGAGTGTCTCTCGCTTTATTTCATCTTTATTACATTTCTGATTATGCCACATTAGGATTTTGTCACATTTCTTTTTAAATGTTGTGGTTTTCCTGCCTGTAGCCTGTTTATATAAGCTGCTTCTAAAGTAATATTTAGTTGTGCCCCAGTGAAATGACTCCCGTGAGTTTTGTGGGGTCATAGAAGTGCGTTGCTGCTGAACGAGGGCGTGCTTTGAATCTGTCTGTGTGGGTGTCAGGACCTGGCCCGGTGGAAAAGTCGGAGGAGGAGCATTTCCCAGGACCTGATCAAAAAAGAGGAGGAAAGGAAGATGATGGAGCGCTTGATGTCAGGAGACACCTACTGCTCTCAGAGGAGAAGAAGCATCAAGACCTATAGAGAGATCGTGGAGGACAAGTAAGTGACACAAAACAAGCAGTTTAATTAGTATTTCACAGAAGCTGCATGTGCAGTACAATATCAGAAAAACGGGGTCATTCTCAGAGAAGAGTTTAATGTCCCCTGTCACTGCTGTCAGCGGGCTCAAAGGTGAGTGCAACTCCTCCTGGAGTTCACTTTAAATAGGTCTCCTCCTGAGAATAAAAGGAAGAGAAATGATGGTTTGGATCTTTGCTGAAATCAAACCGATGTGATCATTTGTAACCAAAAAAAATCTTTCTTGACTTTGGCACCAAGTTTTCTTTTTTTTTACTTCAGCTAAAGCAAGAATCTGTTCACATAATAGTTACATGAACTATTTCACTTCTGTTATGTCTTTTCTTCATAAGGGAGCGCCGTGAGGAGGAGTTACGGCAGGCATATAGGAGAGCCAGAACTCCTGAGGAGGCGACAGCCATTCTCCAGCGTTACGCCCAGCGTTTCTCCATAAGCGAAACGGTCCTCGAGCGCCTGCAGCTGCCCCGGCTGTTGGACCGCAGCATCTCCGCTGACCCCTCCTACCCCAGCTCCTCTTTCCCGCTCTCCCTCTCCCTGTCCACCTCGCCCACAACACCCGACCCTTTTGATGACGACTTCAACGGGCCCATGAGGTACCTGCGCCAGCAATCTGCCCCGACTCCAAAGTTTACTTCTACATTTGAGGCGCGAATCGAGGAGTTTCCCAAAGACTCGTTCTCACACCAGCGCGCTCAGATTCGCTCTCGCTCCTCTGAACCGCCGTCGACCCGAGCCTTGTCGCCCAAACGGGTGCCTTTGCTGACGCCCAAGCCTTATTTCCAGTCCCAACCTGCAGGAGGTGAAACGTGGAACAGCAAGGTAAGAGTGACTCGGCGAAGGTGGCCAGGTATTCTGTTAAAGCAGTGCTCACCCACAGTGTACAGCCCTGAACTGCCTGGGTGGAGCCTGCAGAAGGAAGCACATATGATGCTCACAGTGTTTTATCGAACAAGTACATAAACACAGCAGACTGAACGAGGTCAAATGTGAGAGCTTTGGTGTTCTCTCAGGAAACCTCAGGGCGTGTACAGTGTGGTGCTGCTTGTTCGGGTTCTTCACACAATGACTGGTTGTGAAGTCCTCCTACATACCAGAAAGCAGATAAAATCTGGTCAGTCTAACTCCGATTGAGGCCTTGACCATTTTGCATGTGGTTACTTGCAAGTGTCAGTTACCCTCCTTGTGGGTAAATTCCTCTCCGGCTCTCTTGGCATTTACATTAGAATACCACCGAACTGCCATGGTGATGAGCCGGCTGGCTTGTAGGAAAACATGAGACCCCCCCCCTCCCCCCTCCCCTCCCCGAAGAAGCATGTAATGTTTCAATTTAGCTCAAAGTACCCTCAGCGGGATTCATTTCCTTTTTTCCTGAAAAACAAAATTACAAATGGGAATCTGCGAGATGGGATCTTGTGTTTTGGTGTGGAGAGGAGGGAGGATAAGATTATTATCAGACCAAATGGAGCAGAGCACTTTTCTGGAATTCCTTGTCGGGAGTCTGAGCGAAGCCGGGGCTTGAATGGAGCCCTCTGTTCCCTATTGACTTAAGAAGTTGACAAGTAGGACCCTCTCAATGTGAAGTGGGCTCCATGTGGACAAAGAGAGCCCACACAGGCTGGGAGGAGAGGGATGAGAAGGTGGAGGCAGAGGGGGGCAGACTGAGCCTGCATTCACCGATCTTTACCAGTGTGTCTTAAGTTACCGCTCACCAGGAGCTCCTCGCATATATATTAGTGCTTCTTTGTCACAGAGGCCGCTGTGAGCTGGATGAACAGCTTTTCTCTAACAGAAGAGAGGCTCATGATGACCATAATTGAGGGCACTAGGTTTTTTTGGAAGTATATAAGCAAAGTGAATGACAGACGTTAAACTGTTATGCTTTTCACGTAGGTGGACGGTTTGCTCCGAGTAAATGGTGACGTTGAAAGCAGCGACGTTCCCGCCACACCTGAAAGTCAGGGGAGGGAGTCGCCTCCTCGCTTCCATGCGAGTCCATCCAAAGCCGAAAACAGCACTGTGGATAACGCCGCGGGTGCTCCCTCGTCCGGACCGTCGCTCCCTCGCAGCACCCGCTCCTCCTCCAGGGAAGGAAGTCCAATGTTAGCAAAGGGCACACAAGATGTTAGAGGGATGGCTTCAGAGGAGGTCCAGGAGGAGGCGGTCACTGAGTCAGCACCACCCAGCCGGCCCACCTCACTACCATCGGTGAGAATCTTTTACAGCTGTTTACAAAAAGGCTGAAAATGAGACCAATAAATCCAATTACTTTGTAATCTCTCCTTGCCTTACATGAAATCATCTTGCAATGATTTTGGCCACATTTAGTTGGAACTGGAATTTCAAAGTCATCGAAAAGCATCTCGATCTGCAGAATTTTAGTTTAGCATTCAGATAGAAATCCACGTGTGACCCCCACAGGAGCTGCAGAAGCCAAACGAAAGCTTTGGGAAGTCTGGAGGCCAAACAGCAGCTGCAGCTCATCTGCAGCCACCTGCAGGTCTGACGCACGCTGCTATGCTGACACCTTGTGGTTACTTTTACAGCAAACACACTTTACTGAAATTCATCGGTTTGAGTAGATCCTAAACTTGTTTTTCACACCTGCTTTCAGAAGCCAAACAAGAGCAGGAAACGACCAAAGCATCTAGTGAAGACGTCTGCAGGCTGGTGCAGTCTGGGGTTGATGTGCAGCAAAATCAGCCAGTATCCTCCCAGGTGAGACCGCTAAGTAAACATGATGCCAAACTCACACGATCGGCTCTCCGTCTCGTGGATAATCTTACATCTGCCTGCAGGCCAGCGCGCCCTGTTTCCAGAAGTCTTCACAGAGGACAGAGACGGCATCGAGCTCAGCTCCAGCGGGATCATTTGGATACCACCCGCAAAAAGACACAGAAGCAGGTATCGACACACGGTTCACAGCTCGGCTCATTTCACATAGCTCCTGTTTCCTGCGTTTGATTAGCATATCGTTTTAGCTGCCTGCTTTTCTTTTTGCCTTCCACATGACACTCTTTCTGCTTTACTGCTATGATTTAAAGGGCATTTAAAGGTTTGTGACGAGCAAAGCCTCGCCTCACTTTTCAAAGCTCCTCTAGTATTTCCCCTTTTTTCCATAAAGGAGATGGACATGTAAGGTAATAAGGGCCTAGAGACAACAAAAATGGGAATAAATGAAAAAAATGTTATCTTGCATAATAATAAAAAGCATTGTTTGTTCCTTTATTTATTCTTACATCTTTATAATCAAGATTTAATTATTTTGGGGGGTTAAAACACTGTATTAAATCTGGACAGCATTATCTTTTTTTTTTTTTTAAAGTAAGATTTTTCCAGCTCTCTGTCCAGTATCACAGGACGAATGCTGCGCCCACTCCAACTCCTGGTTTTGACATCTGTCTATCCCTAATTGTTTCCTCCTTTCCTTCCCTTTCTTCCCAAAATCCCTCTTTTCTTTCCACCTGCATGTTGTTTTTTATTTCGCTATAGAGCTTGCAAACAGTGTCAGGTCTCCACTGGCAACCAGCAACCCTAAGTTACGCTGGGAGTTCTTCGCTCTGCAAGGTAAACTGCCTCCACTCGCGCGCTGGCGCGCAGGGTTTCCCTGCCGTTTCTGCAGGGGTTAGGCCGCAGAACCATCTCTCGTCTGTTCCATCATTTCCAGCATTTTTGCGAACGATCGCTGGTGTTTCCTCTGTTTGTGTTTTGACGTTTCTCATTCTCAATACTTCAGTGTGTTGTTATTGTAAAAGCTGTTTTCATCATGTTTTGAATGTGTATAAGCAGAGGTCACGCATGAATGTGTATTAAAATTGTAATGATTATACAAATATGTGACCTACTTAACTTCTAGCTTCATGCTTGCCTCGGTGTGCTTCACATTGTGGTGCTTTTCCACTAAAAGCTCCAACATCTGGTTCGGATTAGATCGACATTAAAGCTGTGATCAGTACCAACTGCAGGGGCAGAGCCGAAGGGTGGCCAGGGGCTAACCGTAGTCACAGGCTTTACCATAACTACTGTTTTTTAACTTGTCTTTCATTGTATAAGCTTTCACTGCTGCTGAAGACTTTAACGTTAGCAGTTGAGTTTGATTAAATAGGCTTATTATTTATGGACTAGTTTTGCAAAGCAGGGTTCCTTCACGAGTAAATAATCAAATGTAAATAATTATATGTAAAGTTTTCTTGTTCTATAGCTTTTTTCCACCCCTACTAAAAACAGACCCATTACGAAACAAAAGCTACGTTTGAATTTGCATTTATCGAAACAAAACCCTGTTTAACTTGGTGGACTCAGCTGTCTTTGTTCTCTTTCATTGCCATTTTACTCCTCAGGTTGTGAAAGCAGCACTCGGCGTGTTGTCATTTTCCTGATTGTCAGAGTGACTGAGTTTTGTCTTCTGTATCCAGATGTGTTGAGTTTTCCTTCAAACGCTCTTCCTTCTCTTTGCAGAAGAGGCAGAGAAGGATCGACGTGGAAACGTGAGTAAATTCACGCAAAGCTTTTTTTTTATTGCTTCTCATCTGGCTTATCCTCTCCTGCAGTACCATGGGTACCAGGAGTTTAGCTTAATGCTGAAAAAGTAAAAGTATCAGAAAGGGGAGAAATACTCAAAGTGCCACAGGTAAGGTTGGAAAAAGGTTTCAGACAGAAACATAAAGCAAGAAAATGACTGCATGGAAATCTTTCCGTTGGATTGTTCAGCGCCTGTGTGTCACATTTAAGGCCTTTCAGCTAATTATTATAGGACACATAGAGCTGTTTATGTAGCATGCCAGATGAGGATGCTGTATCGATGGCTGAGACTGCTTTTTTCCTTTTCATTTAAGCTCATCTCTCTCTTTCTCTGTCTCCTCTCTCCTTAGTAGGAGCCCTTTGGCTAGCATTGGAGTAGTGCTGTTGTGGTAGACCAACTATTTCTGTCTCCTCCCTTCTCTTCTTCTTTTTCTGTGGTGGATGTGTGTGCACATTGGTGTCGATCTGTGTGTGAATGGGTTGTGTTTGAATGTGAATGTGTGCATGGATATTTGTGTCTGTTGATGTGTGTGTGTGTTGGGGTCTATCAGGTGTCAGTTCCGGTGTTGCCCCAGGCCAAGCGGGGAGACCGCTGGTCTTGGGACCCGGATGAGGAGCGAAAGCGTCAGGAAAGGTGGCAGCAAGAGCAGGAGCGCATGCTGCAGGTACGCAGTATACCTAAAAGGGGGAAGCATGGTGCATGAGGCTGCAAGATTAAGGTTAAGTTTGTCATAGAGGGTTTTAGCAGCAGCCGCATGCACAAACCAGTTCTGTGGAAAGAAATAAGAGGTTGAGGTCAGCCTCAGCCCACGATGGTTTGATTAAGCTGTTTAACTGTGAGACCTCAGATTCAGATTCATACAATTTCTTTTCTTTGTTTGTATATTTGTCTGTTTCCACAATTAGGTGTGGAAAGCAGAAACAGTCATTTCTGAATTTAGCAGTTAAAGATTACCTGTAATATAAATTTCTGGAAGGTTATTTTTACATATTTCAGCTTACTCATCCCAGACCCTGAGAGGTTTTTTGTAACGGCAGCCAAGAAAATAAGACAACTGCTTAACAAACCTTAAAGTAAATCCAAAGCCTGCACAGCAACCTCCTCTGTATTAACCACATTTCATTGCTGCTCGCAAAGCTTTGCCTCCCATATTTGTTTTGGACCGATCACATCCTGTGAAGGCAAACCCTCGCCCCAGCCGCGTCTGTGCACACTTTAACCACTAGGTGGCGACTTTGTGCAGCAGAAGAACCTCTGGTTTTATTCCCTCACTGTCTCCATCTCGAGCCGCAGGCAGAGGCAGGGACTCTGTCCAAAGCTGCTGCTTTTGCTGCTGCCCAGATCGCCTCTCTCTCCTCCAGTAATAACAGGTGCATCTCAAGTCGGCACATTTGTCAACTTTTAATGGATTAGCGGTGTTATCTTGAGAAATAAAAGTTGAAACACTGATAAAAACAGATTTCCCTTCTTTCCGGTTGTTGCAGGATGGTTTGAGATGAGATGCGCTCAAATGGATGAATGTCTGGTGCATCCGTGTACTCATTACTTGCCTCCCTGGTTGTCTCTGTGGTGTGTGTGTGCCTCAGTCTCGGTCTGTCGTTCGTCTTGTTTCAGTTGCGTCCTTTTAAATATGTAATCTGATATGTTGCCTTCTTTTGGGGTTCTTACACAAGTCAAAAGAGAATCTTACCTCTTAGAAAACTATAAAACAATATTCTTTTTTCTTTTTCATTTAGGCTTTTTACACCTTTTGTGAATAGGGGGCAGTTATGAACCATACTCAGAAGCCAAGAAAAATGAATGCAGCTTTTGAAAGTTGTGTATGAACCCTCTGCATGTGAGCTCCGGCATGGTCTGCTTTTGCTTTTGTCTGCACTGCCTGCTTTTCTGTTTCCTTTGTTTGCTTTCTGTACCTCACAAGAAAATATCAAATCTGATCAAGTGTTTTATTTCACCATAACGAGGCATAGGAAGCTTCCCTCGCCTTCACTTATGTCTATGGAACAAGGCTCATATAACTACAGTGCATAACGAAGGCTTTCTGCATGGAAGTCTGCAGAGTGAACCCGTCATTGCAGCTCTCTGCCTTCTTGGACCGATTTCACAGCGAGAGAATTTGTTTGGCCTTTTGAAAAGTCTCTCCGAGCTCTTTTGAAGTCGGATATGTCTGCGTGTTGTTTGCGTTTTCCAACTGCAGACAGTTTTAGTCTTCCTCTGTGCTGTGCTGCATGTCATGTGTTGTGTTGCCGTGGTAACAGGAGAAGTACCACCGTGAGCAGGAGAAACTGAAGGAGGAGTGGGAGAAGGCACAAAAGGAGGTAGCAGAGGAGGAGAGGAAGTACCACGAGGAGGTGTGTGTGTGTGTGTGTGTGTGTGTGTGTGTTTTTGTCCACGGCACATGATATTAACCTGGGATGTATTTCTCTGCTTTACGGTCTCGGCCGAGTTCTAAATTACTCGTTTGCATTTGTGTTTCTGGCTGCTAATCGTGGCCCCATCCGACTGTGGCTTAAAATTCACCCACACTCCCGTTATAACAGGAGCGCCGGATACTGGAGGAGACCGTGACGCCTCTGACGCCCCGCTCCTCCGCCCTGCCCTCCCCCAGTCTGGGGGAGCTCTCCTCCACCTCAGCTAATCCGCGGGACTCCATCGTCCGTTCACTGGCTGACTGGGAACGTAAACAGGAACTGCTGGAGAGGCAGTCGGTGAATGATTAGTTCATTGATCCTAATGTCCTTTCACACTGTATCAGTTCACTCTAATATGAACACTGGCCTTTACACATGATGTGTTTATTCATTATGAAAAATAAGGGCGTTTCCGTTTGTTTTGGGAGCAGCTCCACAAATAAGAGCAGAGTAGTTCCCATGAGGCAGACGAGACATGCAGTTCTGTTTGCACTAGTTTGCTTCCTCGTTGAGCTGCTGAACATAAACTGCAATTTGCAGTTCACAGAATGTTCCATATGTGAATGTATTTCCGATGTGACAGAATGAACTGCCGGGTGTGATGGAGTCAGATAAATGTACATTATACTGAGTGAACTGAGGTAATCGGATGACAGACGAGCAGTGTTGTGGAAGAGAGGCTGCAGGCATCAGCAAATACTAAGGAGGGATCAAAGAGACCAGGATTTTTAGTTACATTGTTACATTTTCATTTTAACAGCATAACACAAAGCACAAACTGTGGGATTCTATAATGCATACTAATATAAGATCCCAAGATTATGCAGTTTTATTAGTGTGTGGAGCTTTCTAAAAAAGAAACAGCATGTTGCCCTGTTTAAAACCGTGTTCTAGTTACTGTAGAACAACAGAACCCATCAGCAAAGAAGAATAAGCTCAGTCAGATGTTTGCAGACTAAACTTGTTAGATGATTCAATTCTTTTCATTGGATTTATTACTGTTAATTGCTTTTACTTTGAAAGTCACTTGCGTGGACATCCTGGCTGCTCTGCTAACGGTTTGCTGTTTCTCGCTGACACAGAGGAGCAGCACAGAGAGTGTGGATCTGAAACGAAGAGAAAACGACCGCACGAGTGACATCAGCACGGCTGACGAGAGCATGAACACGGGCAGAAGGTCGGTTCAGGCTCTCAGAGGAGTAAACGTACCATTTTAGAAGAAAAGCAAAAAACACTCAAGTATGAGGAGGTTTTTTTGTTTTTCAAATGAACATACAAACTCCTCAGGTTAAAGTTAAAATAATGAAACGCTAAGATATGAAAGTGATCGGCCTGTTTAAACCGAAATCTTGCAGTCTTTGGTTTTGCCGGTGTTTAGTTTGGTGTGTTTATCGCAGGTCTGTGCATTTGTGAGAGCAGACTGATCATTTCAACACATTTCTCTCTCATCAGCTCAATGAGTCAGAGCAGCAGTCAGGCAGAGAAATTCGGGCACAGCCTACAGAATGGCCAAAAGCTTCCTCAACTTCCTCCTTCAGTCAAGAAACAACAAGAGCTCCCAGCAGACGGCAGCAAACCCAGCGGTCCTGCAGGAGGACGAAGGTGTGTGAGAGGCGTCAGTGCTGCTTCTGTTCCTGTAACTTCCATTTGTTTTCCTCTTCTAAATGAAGGTGGCTTTGAAGCAAGTAACCATATCGTGCTGAATTTTATGTGTTATGCACATGCTTTTTAATTTTTTAAATACTAAATCAGAAGTTCTCCTGGCACATATCTTCTCCAAATGTATCATCGTTTCACTGGTTCTTTAACATTGTTTTGTTCCTTCATCCATTTTCGTTAGCTTTTTAAAAAATGTGATCTATTCCACATCTTTTTTTTTTTTTTTTTTAAACATTTCATCTCTGGTGTAAATGCGCATTTTAAACGGTCACCATAGGAACCAGCAGGTTTCCAGAGTAAAACCTTCAGTTGACCTGTTTGGCCAGCAGGTGGCATCTTGTGCCTGCATGTTGCGCCGCAGTCTACCTGCGCTTCGAGCCGCACCACTGCATGTCATGACAGACGCGTTTTAAACCTCACGACACAAGAATCACAAACTATCGAAACACACAACAATAGATTTTAGTGGATGAAGCAATGCTGGATCTGCCCAAACACCACTGAGTAGATCTGACTGTTGCTCTGTCTCGGATTGGCTTGCGTCTGACTCCGATAGCCAATAGTGTCGCTGTAACTGTGAGTCATCATCATGTTGCATGTTGCTGTCCATTTCCAGGAGTGGCCCCATTGATAATAACATGGGCCGCAGCTCATCAAAAGCCCCCGCAGTATGCCCACCACCGCCTGACACACTGGCTCCAGCACCCAACAGGTATTGCATCACAAACAGCCCACATGGAGGGAAAAGGGAGCGTGCGATTCATTTCTGCATTGTCATTTTCTGCTTTGCTGCCTACATTTCTCCACCCAGCTCATAACGTAACCACTGCAGCAGCAGTCGCCCTCCGAGCTGTGTGGAGTTTTAATAGAACCAAAGAATGATGGAGCCGTGGAGACGCAGAGGTTTAGTCATTAATTTTATGTAATTTATTTCTTTGTTGTACAGGGAGCACATTAACACAGATGGCTCCAAATGATCCATTATCCATTTTTCTTGTGTACCATGATGTCAGCAAACGCAGACTCTGAACACCAGTGAAAGCAAAGAACAGCACGTACTTTAATCTCTGCAACACATAACTGCCTGCAGAATCTATAGGGAACGGATGAGACATCTGGCTCTGTGGTTTCTGTTTGTAGTCCGACTTTTATTAACAAATGGTCCTTGAGCAGGCTTTAGTTGCATGCAGGTGAGCACTCCTTGTAGAGAACAGAAGAGGCAATGCATTTGCTGAAAACACTGGCCGCCGTCTGACGATGGCTGACTGCAAATCTGTGTTTGCAGCCAGTGACTGGTAGGAGAAACAGGAAGTCTTAGACCGAATGCTCATCGCGTGCTCTCTGGATGTCCTGACAGAGTTTGAGACAAAACGAGCAAAAGGAGAAGCTCAAAACAGAAGAGTAGAATATTCTTCTTTACCGCTTTTGTCACTGTGAGAATATCAACTTCGAGGATGGAATCTGATGTTTTGATCTGAGTATAAGTTGTCTTGGATGATGATGTGCATTTTTTCCTGTCTGTCTTTATGAATTTCCCAGAATGGAAAAAAAGAACTGACAAATAAACCGGTTATTAACTGGTCCCTGTTTGTTTTCAAAGTAGCTTAACTGGCGCGAGATAAAGAGACGGGTTTTTAATCTTGGTGATTTTCTTTCTGTGTCGTCTTACTGCTCTCTTGTAGGTCTGTCAGTGGGAAGAAGCTGTGCTCCAGCTGCGGTCAGCCATTAGGAAAAGGGGCCGCTATGATCATAGAGACCCTCAGCCTCTACTTCCACATCCACTGCTTTAAGGTTGTGAAAGCGAGAATCCTCAATTGCTGTTTTATTTACATCTATTAAATTAGATTCATTGACCCGCAGTGTTGAGGGACAAGAGTTTAGAAATTGTTGTTGTTTTGTTTTTACTATTTCGGCTTAATTTTTTTTTACCATTAATAATTCAGATGAAAATACAAAAAACATCTGACAGATTATTCTACTCAATCTGAACACGACTTAATAACTATCTCAGAACTTTATTTTCTCCAGAAAAAACTGCCGTACCAGGTTGGTTAAGTCATTATTTTCCTTCAGAGATGCATGTGTATCTAATCTGAATCTGAAGGTTTGTTTCACCATGAATCAATACAAAGTTGTTCTGATTAATAACCTTTTTGCTGTGGTGAAATATTTCTGTCCTATAGGAGTGGAGAAAAGACCCCTTTAATAGTGCAGGAGGGTCATTGACTGGTTTGAACATTTATGTGAATCATCTGCTTTGCAGTCACCAGATTTCAACCCGACTGAACACCTAAATAATAATTTAGACCAATGTTCTCCTGAACATCACTGAAACATCAATGAATATCTAATATCTTGTTCGTCCGAATTGGACAGATGTAGTGACCCCAAATCTTTTTATTCTCCCTGCGCACAGTTTTATCACTGCCACTCAAAACGGTAATGCAGATTTTTATGTGGATGACACTGTTTTCTATGCCACTGACTATTCCCTAAAACTGTAAATCTGCAGTCTTCCTTAAATGGGTCACCTAAACATATCCAGCCTACAGTGCAAACCCAATTTTGTCTGGACTTGAGTTATTATTTTATAAGCATCCTTCTATATCTACCTTGAAGCCTCACAGTGAATACAGTTTGTATAAAGTTTGATGGTCCTCCCTAGAGAACTGCAGAAAGCACTGGATGAACTAAAGCTAAACTGATTTATCTGCAAGACAATATTATCAGCATTTATAACAGCTGATAAATTTAAATAAAATTTAAAAAACGAGCGATGAAACACCCTTCAACTATGTTGTACATGGCCACAAGAGGGCGCTCTCCAACTTTCCTTTTTGGAATGTCACAAACACAACAACCAGTTGATCCAGGCAGAGAGTTAACAAGTAAATGAGTAACTACACATAGCATGTGTGCAGAAATCTGTTCCTGTGTCTGAAAAAAATAGCAAATATATCAGAGTTTCAGATTTTTAAATGTCTCTATTGGTATCAGTTGTTTCGGCTCTGCTCTTTTACAAAAATACTGCTGAACTTTGAAAAAATTAAAGTCTTTTTCTGGAGCCAGTTGAGGTTGTTCGGGCATCAGACTAGGGTGCCTCTTAGGTGAGGTGCTCCAGGACATGCCTGGGGAGAGGGAGGTCTGGGCTTAGGCTTCTGACCTTGCAACCCAGCCCCCGATAAGCAGAAGAGGATGGATGGATGGATGGATGGATGGATGGATGGATGGATGGAGGGATAATTTGCTGCCCATAAAATTAGCTAAAAAACTGAGGATACATTCTCTGATTTAATTTGAACATTTAAAAAGGTTTATAAAGTTTATATTCATGTGACTCCCCGTCCTCGGTCTTCTTACATTTATGAACATGTATAACGTATCTTTGCATTATCTGTTTGTCCTAAACTGTATGTTTTTACGCACAGAGATGTTGCACTCCATGAGACAACCTGTATAAATAAAGGATTTTAATAGTAATTTGTGAAACATCTTTAACGACGTTCACCTTCAGTAGGAATAATTGATTTTAGGCTCAGAAAGAGTTTGAAAGCCAAAAAGATTTAATTAAGGCTTTTTTATTGGATTTGTTGACTCTGTCAATGTGTGATAAAACCAGGCTTCCCCTTTAAGCTACGTATGTAACAGCATTTCCTGTCTCTCTCCAGTGTGGTGTGTGTAAGGGACAGCTAGGTGACACAACCACAGGGACGGATGTCCGAATAAGAAACGGCCTCCTCAACTGCCACCAGTGCTACATCCGCTCCCGCTGTGAGTCCAGTTTCCCTTTTACTGTTTACGTCTGTGGTCATGGTTCAAAAAGTAAAATAAGTGAAAATCACCAGAAATAAATGACTCTCTGTTTACATCACCCTCACAAAGGAGAAAGTTTAATCATTGTATAAAATCAGAACAAAAGGAATGTATTCTCCTCCCTTATTGTTTGCTAATCTTGGCCATCTTTCTTATTTTCAGTGATGAATAAATGCAGATTTTAATAATGTGAGCAGCAGCAGTAAATATGGTGCTCCTGAACCAGGCAGAAAAAAACAAATAAAATTTATTTTTGATTTATTGTTTTCAAAGTAAACTTGACACTATTTTATGCTAAAAGTTTTCAGTGTGTTTCGAAACTTAGACTCTTTATTGCAGCCGCACAGTGGGGCTGATAGGACAAGTGTATTTTAATATGAAAATCCGAGCCAGTGCAGCTTTAATAAAGGTGCGCCAGACACGGTGAAGCAGGAGCAGGTAGGAGGCGGAGATGGGGGACGCTGCACTCGGAGGAGGACGACGGTAACTTTCTGTCCCTTTCACCTTCACGGCACAGCAGCAAAAACTTTATTTAAACAGTAACAGCAGCAGTTCGTGTTTCAGTAACCTCTCAGCCAGCCGCTATCATTCGGGGATCCGTAAACCACAAAATCACATCAGAGCCTCTATCAGACGACTCTCCTGAGTCTTTATCCCAAATGAAGAAGGTCTTCTTTCATTAAAGCTGCATGTCCTTGAACATAAAGTCCCAGCAAAACAGCTGTGCTTTCTTAAAATTGTCGCTTTGTTTCTGTTTCCCTGTCAAGCTGCCGGACAGCCAACCACGTTGTGATGCTCGACTGACAGGCACGAGGAAGAAGCCCCTTCCTTGTTTTAACCTGATTATCTGCAAATCACGTCCTTCGCAGCGTGTCAGAATCTTTGCATCCTCTGCAGTTCGGCAACCATTCAAGGTTCATTATGTGGGGGGGGGGGATCTTCGTAAGTGTGTCATCTGATGCATGAGTGCAATCTGGATTTGATTGGTCCTCGCGCCACCACGGACTTCATTCATCATGCAGCAGAAACGCGCTCCGAGGCCGCGGCCATGTTGAATAGAAAACACATCTGCAGATGCTGCAAACACAGGTAGAGTCTCCTGATGCCCCGCACTGTCTGAACGGACACACACAACGAAAACAAGGCGATCAAATCCGAACTACGTTTGGGGGAAAAATGTGAATTATTACCAGTATAATTATATATCACTTTTTTATCATATTTAAGAGAGATGTTCTTAATTTGGAGGGATAAGGATCCAAAAAACTGGAAAGAATATAGATTATGTGGTGAGGCAGCTAAACAGGTAGCGAGGACGTAGCCTTAAGAGGTTTAATCTGAAAAATAATAATTCTGTCCCCCTTCAATTAACAAATATACAAATTTAATTTCGAAAGTGGAATAAAAGTGACTAGACATGAATACAATATGGACTAAGTCGCCCATTTGTCTCCTTTGGCCCTCACAGTGACCTCCAGTGTCTCTCTTTCTGTACAGAATAAAGTGAGCTTTGAGTATAAAGACATAGTTTGGATGTAGGTTCATCTTTAGGGCAATAACAGGTCTTAAAAGCTGGTTTCGTGCTTTTGGGTCACAGCAGGTTGTTCCTCTTCCAAACTGTCAGCTTGGAACGTCAAGACTTCAATGTGCCTTAGGGAAGCAAAGGTGGTGCAGGAACAAAACACCAGCTGTGTGGTGTTTCATTTCTCCTTTATTTCATTTTGTTATTTTTACTTTTTGGAGGGATTTTGGCCAAATTGAAGCTGCTGCAGCCCTCCCTCAGAACGCGCTTTACTTTAGCTGATAAGAACGAACTGTTTATTTTCACCCATATTTGATTTCACGTACCCCAGCCCGGCCCAGCCCCCTCCTGTGGTTTGTAGTGGAATAAAAAGTTAAAAAAAGGAAGAAATACATTTGATGTCTATTAAGTAAAATACAGAGTATGCATACTGCAGGGGAAGAAACTTTATTTAATTTGAATGTTTTATCCTAGAATGATATAGACTTCTCTATGCTTTTAATTGAGGTAATTTTGGTAATAGCTCATTAGTAGAATTCATTTATACATTAAAAAACGACCAGTTCATGTCACTATTAGGTAAACAGCAGAAGTAATACAAACACTTACCAGCAGCAGCTGCACATGTGCAATATTTGGTTGGATGAAAACGACAGATTTGTGGCGCTGGCTGCACATTTTCAGTCACTTGCTTCTTTTTTAAGGTGTCTGAGAAGAGCTCTTCCTGTTATGTGTTGTGGATGTAAAGAAAAAAAAGTGCACGTTTAAGCCTAAAACCAAATGATTTGCTGTATGAAAGCAAACTAGATAACAGCCTCCTGTTTCTCCTCCTGACCTGTGTCCTATAGCCAAGCTTCCGCTCCGGGGTCATCTCTCTGATCTGCAGTATTTTAAAAACTTCTGTTATGATTGTGGTTTTTTTTTTCCTCATTTAGTTAACAAATATTTCTCAGCTGAGTCTCTTATAGCGGGATCTTTGAGACGGAGATCTATATTCAGACAGTCTTCTTATCAGAGGATAGGTGGGGAATGAAACCTTTTACGTCTGTTCTGTATTTATTGTAATATTCACCTGAGCACTATTCAAAATATAGATTAATTTGATGTTTAAATGCATTTGCATTTATAGCATACTGTATGTTTATAAATAAAATGTTATACATTAAAGCACTGCTTCTGTCTTGTCGTTTTGTAACAAAAATGCAGAAAAAATAGCAAATATATGCTTTTTAAAATGTGCATTTTATAAAGTGCAAGTGTGTTGGAAAGGCCACACAGTGCAGCCCTTCGTGTCTGGTGATATGAAAAGGCATACGGATATTATGCAAAGTCATTTCACTTGTTCATACGTCATCTGACTCCAAGAACCAAACTCTGACGTAACCCGTTTTCCAGTCTTATTTAAAGCCGTCCAGTAACACGAAACGCTTTCAAAGGCACTAAATGTGCCTGAGGTGGCGTCCTGCTCGCAGGTAATCAGATGATGTAAGCTGGCCAAGTCAGTGAGAGTGGAAGCTTTGTTTTCATGAAAACACAAACAACCATCTATAAACTAACAATGATTTGAGAAGATCATAAAATAATAAAGTAATGGACTCAGATTAAGTCCCTTTTTTCTTTAACTTCATCAATACTGAGATTAAGTTAAATGATTAAAATCAATAGTCACTGCTTATACAGTAAATGAATCCTGTTTTCTAGACCCATCAAGGTTGACATAAAGGGACCTCCAGCGTCTTTATAATGCCTTATTTACCATCTTAAATAAATCTAGTCGAGCTTTATTTCTGACAATAAATAAATAAAATGTGTTTTTTAATGTTGTCTAATTTGCAAATCAGATCAAATATTTCCCCGTATTTGAATATTGCCTTCAAAAGGAGAAGAGTTGATTGTTTTTGTTTTTTTAAATAACCCTGATTTTGGAAAACAGTCTAAAGGCCAAAGTACTTTTTCTTCTTCTTCTTCCATAAAGTCAGAGCGGAATACGAGCTGTTGTGGTGCTGTCCGTGGTGCTGAAATCTTTGGCCTTTTCAAACCAGCAAGACAAAAACATTGTTTTAGGTTTCCTACTAAAATCATAACAGTAACTGATAATTTTCCCAAAGAAAAACATGACAAAAGCAATGTGGACTTTTTTTTATCATCAACAATCATTTCAATGGTACACCTGGAAAACTATGTGCACATGTAGAAATATTTCCTTCTTAAATATAAGCATTCATTACCTACATATAAATAACTTTCAGATCCTGGACAAAACATGTTACATAATGCTCACAAAATGAGAGGAAAATCATTGTAAAATCAGACAAAGAGACAACATGCAAATTATATAGAAATAAATACAATGTTTGCATCCATTCCCTTTTTTACCCAAAATAAATTCTTCCGAGGGAATTTTGTAAAACATCATAAAGACTTGTATGATCGATCTACGAGGGAGTATGGCCTATGGTTCAACTATAGGAGACAATAATACGTATTAACACTATACAATTTGAGCCACAAAAACACTGCCGTAGAAAGACACACAAAACATACAGATTTCCTGTCAGAGGTGAACATTGCAGTAAGTTTGTGCCTTTTTTCTTGAGGAAATAATTGTGTTTATATCGATAATTTAAAGAAACTAAAATCTGAGCAGCCTTAGAAACCAAAACGGAGCTGTAAGAGGCCACTTCCACACAGCAGGTTGTGTTTACAGGGAACAAAACGGCAAAATGCGTCGTCTTGTTGGATAACTGTTGTTTCATACCATATGTTTGTGGAGAGCATCCTCGGTCGTGGATGTTAAACGTCTCTGAAACAAAGCATCTGTTGAACACTGACATTTAATGGGACTAAATGAGGCTCCTTTGCTCGCTGATGGCACCACGTTATTCCAGTGCGCCGACGTTTGTTTATGCTCAAAATCTGAACAAAGAGAATATTCATCTTAACAAGTCAATTGATCCAATTTTAAGTCTTGAACGGGTTTTGTTTTGTTTTTTTCAACCTCGATGAGATTTTAAATATAATTTATTGGTGAATAATATATGTTGTTTTTGTCTTCTTGCTGCACTTCGTCCCGGGACATGCTTGAAACCATTTCACCCAGCTTGCAGTGGTTTTGAATAAAATAGCTTTATTTTTTATGAGACGAGCTGACTTGTCAAGATGGATATATTTGCCGCAAACTGTCAACTGACCACAAGAAACGGCGCAAGGCGTGAACTTAAAAGAACAGTAGTAATCTTTTTTTTTCTTTTTCCTAACTGTTTTTATTGTCCTTAAGTCAGTCTTGGGCGATTGCTTTTCAGTCTCCGGAGAACGAGGAAACGTATCTCTCTTCCCCTGCTCTGCTTCTTCTCTCCCGGTGTGAAGCTTCATTAGAACATGCTGGTCTTTACTAACGTAGCTTTGGCTCCGTTCTGTCTTTGCAAAGACGACAGTACGCTGGCGAAGGGCCCGCCCAATGAGTCCGGGATAGAGGTGATGGTCCCCGGTGCGGTGGCCCAGCCTTGGCTTGGTGCTGTCACTCCCATGCCGGTGGACACGGAGGTCTTCACTTGGTCCGCCTGTCCGTTCCCGGTGGTGTTGACTTGGCCTGCAGTAGGGCTCGGTCCGCCGCAGTTGGAGGTGGGCACGGGGTTCGGGCCCGGTCCTCCTGTGCTGTCGGGGTCGGTGGTTTTGGTCTCTTTGCTGTCTTCATCTCTTGAATCTGACTTCTTTCCGGAACTGGACTTGGCAGCAGCTGCAGCCGCTGCAGCAGCCCGCTCCTGCTTGCGGAATTTGGCACGTCGGTTTTGGAACCACACCTGAATATTTGGGAAAAGGTAAAAGTGGAGCGATTAAATGACCATCACTAAGTAGAAACCTCATGTAATGAATTCAGTTAAAAATTCTAGATGACTATCATAACCAAAGGGCACAGAAACGTTTACTTATCCAATTCATATTAGATAAAGATACTTTAATCTATTAAAGTCTCTAAAGAAATGAAGTCTGTATGTTGCCAGTGTGCACACGGCAGATGTAGTCAGCATAACATAATGTGAAAGCGGTTCAGCTTTTCCTTAAAATCTAGTGAAATTGATTGATTAGATCTAGTATGTTAAAATATTTCTCATTTGCATCTTGTATCCACACGTGCGTAACTGTGCACAACTATGCGTGAAAGGAGCCGGTTGGTGCCTGCTGGGGATCCGGTGGTTGTGTACCTGCACTCTGGCTTCAGTGAGATCGATTTTGAGTGCCAGCTCTTCTCTGGTGTAGATGTCCGGGTAGTGTGTTTCAGCAAAAACCCGCTCCAGCTCCTTCAGCTGTGCGCTGGTGAACGTGGTCCGGATGCGCCGCTGCTTTCTCTTCTCGTTCAGTCCGCCGTGATCCGTGAAGAGTTTGTATGGAACTGTAAATGAAATGTCACGGTTACACGTGTAGTGGTCTTATCGGTGCGGTAATGGGAAGATATGAGGGTGTGTAAATGTGATGTTGTCAAATGAAAGTAAATTCAAATTCAATATTTTGTATAAAATCCGGTTAAGGACGCTGGGCTAAAGCGTCCAATTGTATTATGCCTTTGATTACCTTTGAATTAGTTCAGAATTGATAACATTGCAGACCTGTGATGGGGTTAATTGTAATGTTAAACTAATTGTTCTCCTCAGATTGAGGCTCAAGTTTGAAAACTTGTCATAATGTTCCCATCCGCCCCGCTTGTTGCTACTGTAACTCCAATTCGGTGTCAATAATGAGCTTTAGTCTTTGGTTATCTAATTATTTTCGAAGCTTTATGTCTCATCGCAAAGTAAATAAATTATGCCTATCATTTTGGCAGCTTAAGATAATTCTGTTGGCGGTTTTGGGTGTGACTGGGATAGTATAACCCCGTAACCGAATTACCGCTTGCCTGCAATCGCTTCTAACGTGATAAATTCTTTCATTTGTGTAAGCAAATTTCGTTTGGTAAATACTAAACACATTTCCATTTTCAAATGCAATCAAGGCGTCCTATAATACACCGGGTTGAGGCTCTGGAGCCGCTGCTTACCTGCGGCGTACGGGCTGCTCTGGTGGTCCCGCAGGGTCCCCAGACTGCAGGACCCCGGCGTGAGAGACGGACAGCCGGAGGTGGCCCCAAAAGTGGTCCTGATGGGATTGTACTGAAACCCACTGGCTTGACTGCACGAACTGAAGTCCGCATAGGCCGATGCCAAGCTCGAAGTGTCCATCCCGGCCATACATGACTCGTAGGCAGAGGAATTTAGGTAAGAATACTCCATTTTATACATTTGAGAAGGCTCGGTAGCGTTAGAAAGCTGCACTTCCCTGGAAAAAATGTCAAAGAAAAGCACCCAAAAAATGGGTTTGAAAGAAAAAAACAATAAAACCAAAAATGAGGAGGACGCGCGGTCTGAGTTTGGGGGGAAAGATGACTTGTTTGGTTTGAACTGGTTGTAAAAAGGCTGGACGGTGGGTAGATGTTCACTGCTCAGCGCCTGCTCCAAAACTGGCCTCCTTTATAGGAACCTAGCCCTGTTTTATGAAAAGCCCCCTAAGAGCCGCCTAGCCCGAGGTCTCTAGAGCATATAGTCCTCATAATAAACTTGGCTCTTTCCGCTTGGACAATAGCAAAGCGTTTGGTCTTATTGCTAGCGCTTTTTTACATGACAATAACTCATCAGTCTATTGGGCTGGCACTGGGGGCCCGGGCTGTCCAACCTCCCTATCATTGATCCCCTGCATCTCTAATTAGAATTTAATACCTCGCCATTACGCACCCCACCACCGCCGCCGCCGCCGCCGCCCACCCCTCTACCCATCCACCCCACTCCTCTCCAACCACCATCTTGCCCTTTAATTCAATCACACCACTTGGAAATAATGAAAGTTGGGTGACGATTCTCCCTGATCCAATTTTCTCCAAGCTTTTAAGCCTTTTAAGCGACCGTATACCTTGGGCAGGATTTCACATAGTATTCCCCCTCTACCTCTTCTTTCTGCCCGTCTGCTCCGACTATTTTCACTCATCCTGACTCTGGTCTTCTGCAGTGAAGCTAAACGTGTCCGTTTTTATCTCTTATAACGATCCCTTTTTTTTTATTGGTGTTAAACAATCTGTTTCAAAAGCACCTGGTTTAAATCAAATCTTTGCACCTGTTTGTTAGAGATCGAGAGGAAAGTGTGCACTCAGGTGAATGATTTCATATCACATGTGGGCTTCTTTTTGAAAGAATCCACCTGCACGCAGCATCGCCTCTGTTTTCTTTTGAGTTGTATTTAACATGAAATTCACACCGGTTCTTAAATCCGGACAGTGTCATTTCTGATCGTTTGTTGCTGTAATTGAGGGGGGGGGGGGGGTTAAAGGGTGAAAATTTTCCTTTT
>VOQJ01016448.1:0-17102 GCA_015052665.1 Apistogramma diplotaenia | reverse complement strand
TGTGGTTTTTTTGGGTGGTTGGGTGGGGGGGAGGGGGGGGGGGGGGGGGATTAAAGGTAGAAAATGTCTCTATGGATTCAAACACGTTAGAATTTATGCGCAGTAATAAAAGAAAATTCCGGCTTTGATTTACTACAAATTTTTTTGCCTTTTCTGCCAACATTTTCCAATTCTTTCCCCGCTCAGCTGCAGCATAATCTCTGCGAAACTTCCGGGTGTATTTTTATGATTTAAACGAGTTTGTAATTGTCTTTATTACTTTCATTATTCCGTTTATTTGCCAAATAACATCTTTCTAATGAAAGTAACGAACTGGCGAGGCAGTCATCGGACCTCTTAGGCTCACAATATTGGCTGAGTGGTTAATTCGGTTTGTGTAATAAGGTGAGCCGTTTTCTATGGCGCTTACACTCTCGGTGTGTTTCCTCTTTTTTCACCCACCGGACCGAGTTCAAGTCCTCTGTTGAAGCTGCGAGTTTTCCCCCTTCAAATGATCGAAACACAAAAAGAAGAAGCAACAATTATGAAGCATTAATCACATTTACCACATAAGTGTTTGATTATTGAATGTATTATTGTGTTTATGCTTCGGTGATTGGTGTGTGTAGTGGCCTTACATCCAGGTGTTACAGTAATATTCCTATAATATGAAATGATCGATAGAAAATATTGGTATTTTTTTAATCATGGGACGGTGGTATGAGCTTGGACATTGAGTATTGCAAAATTTTGTTTCAAAACTAAATTAAACTGCATCATAAGATTTTTATGGATCTTTTTCGTTGCTTCTTCTAACTGTGGCACAGTAAACGTATTTGATTTTATCACAACATCGAGTTTCTACTTTAATAATTGAAGAAAATGTATCATTTTTATAAGCTATTATTAAAAAATGTAGAGGTTTACTAGAAAAATGCTAGCAGGTCCACTTTTGAAGGAACTTGTATAGATTTCATGTTCTAAATTTCTGTATCTGTAGAATAAAAAGTAAACTAATCTCGAGTTTTTTAATACTGAATCAATACCACAGCAAACCGCATCATTCACTTCCATGACATAAAATATTTGAATATATTTATATTTTTAAAGTTGCTTTTTAGTAAAAAGAAAGACATTGACTTGTTTTACTGTTTAAACCAGAACAGATGAGACTATGATGCTGCACAAGATGCAATAGAAGACCTGCCCGCATTTTGCCATCAATTATTTTTCTCCACAATTGCTGACGTGTTGCAATGTGTTTCTCCCCTTTCTTTTGTGTGTACATTGTCTTCCCAGGGATCAATGAGAGCAGAAAAAGTTAATTCTTTCTTGACACAACTCGGTCCCTATTATGTAAATGTTTTCTTTTTTTATTTTCTCTTTCTACACACGAGCTGGGACCCAAAAGTTGTACCAAATGGTTAATTTGATTATTGAAACCAAAGAGCCAAATGGTTCACCGTCCTCCCTCCACGCGTCTGGCAGCGAGAAAAGAAACCATCTCTGGGAATTAATCTAATAACGCTCAAAGAAACGAGAAGTCTTTTCTGATATTTCGCCGAGGCAAATACAATTATAGCTTTTAGCCATCGGTTTCTTTCACTGAAGCTGCTCTTTATTCTTGTGGTCTATAGTCCCTCCGCCATAGACCAGCTATTGAAACGCCTCCTTTTTTTTATAGTTTCAACATCTTTTAATTCTTTCAGCTGGTTCGGCTGGCACCCAAAGCCGCAGTTTGATTTTTTTTTATTCCCCGGGAAAAAAAATCCCAAAGGGGAGATTCTGCAGCCTGAATGGACTTAAAGGATTTTTATAGATTTTGCAAATTGTAAAACCTGCAATCAGCTTTTATGTGGATGCTCGAGGTCTGTTGGCTGCAGGCTGAAAAACTCCAAATGAAGTACTTTTTCCAAACACCACGAGTGAGGATGAAACAGTGATTTACACTAACATAATTGTCCTTTAATTCGTAATTATATTGCAAATAAAGGGCCTCAACCATATGTATTCACTTAAATAAATCAGGAAAATGCGATGTGTGCAAGACCCTAAATTCCCTTGGCAAGTGCCGGACAATAGCCGGGATATGGGAGGAACTCCTCTCCATTTAGTGCGCACTATCGTTGCTCAGCAATATAGGAATTCGGGTCGACAGGAGGGACAAAAAGAGGAACAAAATGCCATTGTCTCTGGATGGATTGGATGGATCCACTCCCCTGAAAAGGCAAAGTAACAGAGGAGGATAAAGAGAAAGAGAGGGAGAGCGAGATGGGAGGGTCCCGTTGTCACATTTCACCTACAATGTCTCACTCCTCCGCCCGAGGAAATCCTACGCTTATCAAAACGGTTATTAATAAGGCCGCGTGTTGCAGGGGAGGGGCTCTGGAGCAGATAAAAAATTCATTTTGGGGATGCTCTCTTGACAATTTAGTCTGATGTCTCAATTTAGCGGGTTGCATAGAAGGTCTCGCCGTGGTTGCAAAATGCGTGAAAAATATCTGACATAAAACTATTACAAGAGGAGTGAAAGGTTGTTGTTGGATCTTTACATCAAGAGTTCAGTTTATTATTAATGCAAAACAATTAGAATGATCTGTAATATTTTGTCTTGGTGTGCGACTTCATTTTCAGGATCCAAAACTGCACATAACAAAGCCAGGACGGGCTGGGGGAGGATGAATCAAACATCAGATTTTAAGGTGTTCCAGGCTGGTGCGTAAAAGGCGCATCGCGTTTCCAAGCGCACAGATGGAAAATGACATCTGGGGAAGAGGCGAAATTCAATTAGAAGCTGGTGTCTTCTCTCCATGTCTGCAGAAAAAAAACCGTGTAGCCAGCACAAAAGACAACAGAGATTCAGTCAGCGTGTGCAGGCGCAGCCCCGTGTTGTTGTTGTGTATTTTGTATTTTTATGGATAAAATATTATGTTCCCTTATAGCTTGTTAAAATCTATGACATGAAATCATCAGAGGTCACGGTGATCGTCAAATTCACAAGTGGGGAAGGGCGGGGGAACCACTTTTTCTCGCCTTTATGGGAATATATTGATCCCGTAATAAACTGCGCAGGTAACTGTTTCGTCGTCGTGGATTACAGGTTGTGTTGTGTGTAATATTTTCCTCTTTTCTTGCATTAACTGTCTTCCAGATGCTGCAGCCAGCCCCAGCAGAGCTCAGCTCGCCTCCTCCGGCCTCTCTGGCCCCTCTGAGCCTTTATCTGTTCTTCCCAAGTGACCAAGAGACCAGCCAGTGGATTAACATAAAAATCTTATTCCAGTGGATAAGATTAGGAAACATATTACCCTCAAACGCGGCCTTGGCACGGGCGAGAGCCAGGCAAGGAATCAATTACTAAATTACTCCAACCTCTAAGTCGACATTAACGCAGAGAAATGCCATCGACCGGTCCTGAAATAAGATTTCGCAAAGATGTGATCATTAAATCTCTTGCCAGTGTTCAAGAATTTGATTCATAAAATCGTCTGAAATGAGATGGAATTAAATTCTTATCGGAGCTCTTGTCATCGTTTCATCCCGCGCTGTTTAACGTTGGTCAATGGCCTTCATGAGATTTTCCCTGTAAATAAACTTGGTAATTGAATCCGCCTCTCCACGACACATTGTTTGGTTGTTATTAATTTATTGCAGCCGCGCAGGCGGACGGATGGGGCATGCGGGCCCGAGTCAGGCCTACGCGGTGCCGGTTAAATGTTGGAAATCACCGATACCGAACCAATATTGTGGTTTAGACGCAGTTAAATTGCAACAAGCTTTTTTGGGGAGGGGGGGGTAATCTGAAAAATCATCTGTCTTTTTTCCCCCTCCTGCTTTTCACCCACAGTGGGGTCAAGGCATATTTTATTTAGCATAGTCTACTGGCATTAACCCCCTTCCAGCCCCCGCATTAGCAATTGACAATTATTAGCCTGAGCCTCATAAATCAGCTGCGTGACCCGTTATTATTGTTGAATTGAATAGCTGTTGGGGAAGTGAGGGTCAGTGTCATTAACTCGCCTCCCCATCCCACCCCCTGCACCCACCCCTCCTCTATCCTACACCACCCTCGGGCCCCCTGAAGGCATTTGGCTCTCTATACAAGGACCTGCTGGCTAATAATGCAGTGTGGTCGGCCTAAAAGCTTAATCACACATGCATTAAGCAGCAGACAGGGGCCTTTTGTGCGCACGTAGGTTTACTGGAATTAAGCGATTAATGGTCATCTGAGCGGCAGGCGACAAGGCGGCGCATCGAGGATGATGGAGCGGTTTTTAATGTCAAAAAAGGGAAGAGAGAAGGAGTGGAGGCGGCGGGGTGAAAGGAAGGAAGGAGGGAGGGAGGGCTGGGCAGCAATTACAGTAGGCCGTGTCTCCCAATCCATCATAAAACGTCAAGGTCATTGTGAGTTGTATTGATTATTAGACTATACAACGCTTTGTAATGTTTATTACACCCACCCACCCCCGACATTACAATATGCAAAAATACCGCATGTAAACACCTGCTATCAATTTCTAAAGCTGCTCGTTTGTTTTGTCTCGTGCTCCATACTCAATTTCATATTCTTTTGATGTGTTAAGACTAAACACGTGGCCCCAGTTGTAATATGTTGCCCCCAGACTCCATCTGCATAAAACACCAGGCACCAGCTCATATTAATTATTATTTCCATACAGTCAAAAGAGCCCCGGCAAGGGACAACAATGCTCCATGCACAAAACAGGGCCTCCGAAATCTATTGTTTCTTGGACATCTGAGGTCACAAACATAAATTTATTCTTCAATATCACAAGCTGTAACAAAACGTCAGTCAGTATATCTGACAAACATTTTGTAAGACAAATTAAATAAGCATTTATTTAAGCCGATCCACACCTGTCACCTGCCTTTGGAGGTGATTTAAGGCAGCTGTAGCATCCAGGTGTGTCTGATTGGAATCTAACCTGTCAATTGTTGCACTTTGTACATCTGAGCAATAATGTGGTTACTGAACTTTATAATTCATTTATGCACAAACAACATTTAAGACTTTTTTTCCACATTGAATTAAATTGTTTTCCATCTGAAACTTCATTGTTTCAGAATAGTGACAGTCAGAATCTGTTTCTAAGCAAGTTTCACTTTTCTGTTTCCAGTCAGATGATTTACTACAGATTTTTATTTTTAATAATTGTTTGAATGTTTTGTAGTTTTTAAGCCAAACCCTTAAAGCAGAACTTTTTAATAGACCCAAATGCAAAGAAAGCTAAGCTTAACACCAGAAAGATTGAAGAAGCTGTGCATTCAATTGGAGTCAAATGATCACAGTTGCCTTTATTCTGAAACAGTATTATACCATAAAGATGGTGGGCAATACACGATACAAGATTATGACATAAATGTGGAGAAGAAAGACGCCCTCATAAGTCTAAAAAGCATGATTTATGTATTTATTGATGTAATTGTTGCATATTATCATGATTCTTAAATGTCAATATTGTGCCAGTTCAGTTAATTAGCTCTCTAATTTATTTTCTCTTGCCGTCCCCATCGTCATTCATTATCCCCCTGTGAACCTCTTTCACTTCACTAGAATTTAGTCAGCTTCAGTTCACTTTACTCTCATTAGATAAGCACGTTGCGTCTTTTCCACCGAAGCAGCGCCAGTAACTCATCTAAGACTGGTTCCACGCTCTTCTATTGCACTGCTGGTGCCAAAAAGATGCCACTGGCTTAGTTAGCACACAACTGCGGCTTTGGAGGTGGAGACAAGAAGATATTCACCATGTCAGGTACCATAACCTGTGCTACATAATGCTAGGGAATATGTGATGGTAAAGAGGTCCACGAGGAGTCATGCAGTGACTAGTAAATCAAATTGAGAGCACCTGACATTTGGCTGCAGCTTATTGATGAGGTATTGAGACAGAAAGTGAATGCACTGTATTTTAATTAACCATTTTTATTAGTTTTAATTGCTTTTGTGTTTGTGTTTGCTGATGTGACATATTTCAGCTAGCACTTGCTACTCCAGCTGCTCATTGTACATTACTTTGAATACTTTAATGGCACCGAGTCTCATGTCCAGGTTGTGACGCTGTATTTGGCAGCATTTCCCAGTTTTTAAAAAAGATCATAGTATCTGATATCTAACAATCAGGTGGCATGTAATGATTGACATGTTTATTTGCATGTAAGTAAATCATTTTACAGGCTAATCGCAACAATGTTTTGATGTTGAATCGCATCCATCTTTGAACAGCAGCATCCTGATGCCATCATCTCTCTTCTCTCCAGCAGAAACCTCAAATTACTGAACTGTACAAGAGGAAATCAACTTCCTTGAAATTCATACACACTTTGTCACCACTGCTCATCTTCAGTGAAGCCATCCCTATTGATGGGAGAGGGTGATTTATATTTCCACGGCTACCGTCCAATGGCAACACTTGTTGATCAATCAAAGCTAATTTGATTGGATGGAATCCTTAAAGAACAGCCAGATGGGAGCCATCAGAGCCAGTCTGTCCACTGCATACTCTGATTCACTTCCTGTTCCCAGAAGGCCTCCGTCTGGGCTCTGAAGGATGATGCTGCACTGCAGAGCTGGAAGACAAAGATTCGGTATTCTGGCTGAAATCAATAGATGCGGATGGTAAATTGGTCGGCAAACAAAAAGGGTGCCTTGATTTATAATGTTTTCTAATGTTTTCACAGAGGCTCTTGTTGGTGTGCTGCATCATTAGAGCACATTTTGAGTCACTAGCAGAAACGGGCATAATTTTTTAAATATATTTTTCAGAATATGAACAAATCAAAAGAGCAAAACAATGATTTGATCATTATGATGTGTCCTCTGTAGCTAAAACCTCGCACATCTGTTTGGTTAATTGAAAAATATTACAGAGCCACGCTGTTGCTTCATTAGGATGGATCGACTCAGTGTTTAGTCAGTCCCACATTCCCGCTCCTGGAAATACTAAAGCACAAAATGTGTATTGATCAGCATTTGAAAACAGTCCATAGCAAATGCACTATTTACTCCTGCTTGACTCACAATGATGCCGCATCGTTTTAATAAATGCTTCAGCCTTTTTAAAAACACATTTTTCACCAATTTGCTGTTGATGCTTTTGCAATTTTCATGAAATTTGCTGAGAAAAAAAATATAGGAAAATACCAGTCTTATTTTAAACATCACTTTCAGCAGCGGAAAGGGCTTTTTATAAATACAGTACTGCAATGGTAAAATCACTTTATTAGCTGGAATAGGAGCCAAGCAAAAACAACCTAAACAGTCACTACATGAAGTGGGTCAGAAGACTGTTAGGTGGGGGTGGGGTCGGGGGAGCTTGGTCATGTCAGGCCCTAAAAGTCAAAACTAAAATTTAAAATGAAATCTAAAGTTTACTGGTAACCAATGAAGAGAAGCCAAAACTGGAGCGATATGAGATCTCTGTTGGTGCCACTTAAGTCATTCTGCACAGTTTGAAGGATCCAAAGCTGATTTGTTTAAACACATAAAAAGACCATTACAATAATCCAAACGAGAAGAGATCAAAGCATGAAAAATCAAGCTCAGCCTCTGACACCAGTCGGGTTTACAGAGAATGATGAAAAAGAGAAATTATTTGGTGAGCGACACAAAAGCCCTGTTGGTGCCAGACGATTTGACTGCTTCAAGCTCTTAGAAAGTTCAATTAATACCTCATTATAAGACAGGTATACAGAGGAATATCTGCATACCCTAGTGTGCTGTAGCCAATCAGTGAAGTGGATGGGCTACAGCAGCAGAAGATGAAACCGGAGAAGGATCGTAGGGTCTGAATTCTGGTGTAAACAACACGAGAGCATCAATCCATCCTCCCGCGTATGAGCAGTTCCGGCTGCTGCTGCTGGTACTGTAAAGGCACCAGCTGAGCATTATTTAAACACCACAGCTGACCTGAGTACTGCTGGTGACCACGTTCATCCTTTTATGATGACAGGTTACCCATCTTTGGATAGCCGCTCCCACCGGCACCCAATAAAGTGTCTGGTGAGTAAAGTGTTACTTTTGCAATGGTAAAATATAATATAGTGAAAGTTTCAAATAGTGTATTTCAAAGTATTCTCTCCTAACCGAAGGCTCAGGCTTCAGACTGCTGTTTCCAACCCATTTTTAATACACTTGAATCTGTGTCAGTTACAGTAAATATTGTGGTCATCTCAGGTACCCAGATCTGATTATGAACACAACAAGCACACCCACCTCCCAATCCCAACACGGAGGATGGCCTTAAAGACAGAGCAGCTGAAATGTTTTAGATATAGAATAAACTGCATCAAAACACAGTACAGAATAAACAAGGATGATCCTGAGCTGTCAATCATGCAAAGCAGCTGGAGCTGGAAATGATTTACTTCATTTCTAAAGTTGAAAAGTGGCCTGAACGCAAGAATTTTAGCCACATGGCTGAAATTTTAGTTTTATAAAGCATCATTTTAAAATGTTTACTTTTTGTGTAAACATGTTGTGCTGTTTGGTTTTGTGGGGAAAGATTATTGGATTAAAATGAGCCCGTTTCAGAAAGCTCATTTTTTAAAGGTTAGGATGATGACAGCTCACATTTTACATTCATTTATTAACACAGCCGGTACTGTTTGCTTTGTTTGGCTCTAATAACAGCTTCCCCATGTGACCTATGGGACCATATTATGGAGGTGAGACAGCGACAGAGGCACACAGGGTCTTTGTGAGACTGGCACAACGCTGCTTTTGGAAAATGTTTACATCGTCATGTTCAGCAGGTGCTGTGATCACCATCCCCGTACTGTGCTTTGAAAATCATCTGAATATAACCGAGTATTGGAAAAATGAATGTTTGGGTAAAACGGCAAAGTCACTTATAACAAAGCATGTTGAGAGAAATGTCCGAACCACAAACAGCTGTTTTAGGTCTCACAGGTACAAACAGGAGACTATAAATCATAACATCATAATAATTTGTAGGCAAGATGCAATTCTTTTGCAGCCACTTTGGTATGCATGTGAGTAAAGACTCCCTGTGAAGAGGAAGAGAGGAAGCACATTTTCCAAAATAAAATCTCAAAACTACTGGCTATTGTCAATTATTTATTTATTTATTAGGTTTTGAAATGTTTCTGCAGTTGTAAACGATGACGAGGACACAGAACAGAGAGACTCGGATTGAGCGTTCACTGGTTACATCTGTTACTATCAACTATTTATTGCTATTCTCAGAGGCTGAGATGCCTATCAAACTATAGTTGATAGGCATCTAGCAAATGGATCTCTAATGTCAGTGTGAGTCATTGTCTATAAAATGTTTCCACTCATTTTATTCTGGACCGAAGCGGCAGATCAACCGAGACCGCCTTCCTTAACCGTGCACGGCTAAAAATGCGTCCCGTGTGTCTTAGCTGAGTCAAAACAGCATGCCATGATCCACCTCTGAGCTTCTTTTCTCTCCACAGTATATTATTTCTGTGCAGTGCATCTTTCCTCCTCTGCCTCCCCTTTGGTAAGCTTGACGTGACAAATAGCTGGATCTGCACTTTTCTGCAGCAAAACCAACATGCCCCTCATCATCGCTGGGTGCAAATTTGATCAGAACACACCCAGAATCCCCCGGCTGCCTGATGATGAATTGGCATATTAGGAACGATGTTTATGCATCAGCCCAGTGCTCTCTGGCAAATGACAGTAAAATGCCTCTCAGACAAATCTCTGGTCTGGGATTCCACTGACTGCCGATGAATTGAGCCTTCTTCCTGGATCCTGTGGGTTCTTGGAAACCTTGTCAAAGAGAGCGGATGATGACTCCTCTTTAATCAGCTGGGGTTTGCAGGTAGTTTACAGTGAAATTAGAGCTCATTTGGTGAAAACAAAGGTGAGATTCGACCCAACTAAACTGCACAGCAGCTCTGGGATAAAAGAGATCGATGTAAAGGATCACTGTAAACAACCATCTCTCTTCTACGAAGCACGGTGTTCAGATCTTTTTGTATGTTTTAGCATTTTATAGAAATGAAAATGACATCAAACAAATCTTAATATAAAAAACTACCACAGGAAGAACATCAATTTGCCCTTATTGCTTTGAGAGATTCAAGAAAAGCTACATTCATCAACAAATTACTATTACTGTATATTTACCTTTTAATGCACTCTGTCAGTTGTAATGCCCCATTGATGGAGTGAGCTTGGGAAGTCAGGAGTTGAACTTGGCTGTTCATATAGCTTTTATATGAATTAACGTCACTGTAAGCTGGTCTAGCTTGGCCTGGTCCAGGTCCAGATTGAAGCCACAGAATGAAAACCAATAGCCCTGGGCTGATATAGAGTAGCAGTGAGAAGACAGAGGGAACCGTAAGAAGAGCAATAAAGCTAATGTGATCAAAGAAAATGGCTCTCTGAATAGAGGTGGAATGAAAGCCATACCCCTGAAATCTGGGTTTGCAGGCCCTGGTTGAGGTGACAGCATGATGAAGTTTCTATTGAATTTCCTGAGAGCAGAAGCAAAGTAGCCTTAAACCACTGCTACTCACATGTTGGATATGAAATTGATAGGCAGTGTGTGTTCATGAGCTAAATTGCATTGGCAGACTTGCTGAGAAAGGCTTATATATGAATTACATGCTAAACCCTTGCAAATGGTTAAAAGCAGTTTTAGCTGAATATTAGCTGAGGGCCATTACTGTTATTTTTAATGTTTTGCAATAAAAGGAACACATTTAAAACCTGCAGGACACCGGCGCTCGAGGCCTGGAGTTGCCCACCCCTGCTCTCAATGGTCAGGTTCTGGACGGGGACCTCCGGAGGTGTCCTGTGGATGTTTGCGATGGAGCCTTTGGCCTGTGTTACTTGGCCTGGTTTTCAGTCTGTTTGAGAGGTGAGAATCGTGGCGGGCACATCAGCGCCCTGATGTCCTGCTAAGGGAGGCTGCTGCCATCAGGGAGCATCAGTCCTTAGCTTGCAGTAATGTTTAGGAAAGTGTTAAGTGTGACATTAGCATCCACATACACTCACTGGTGCATCTATTCAGGTGCTAGTTAACACATATAGCCAACATGGTCAAGACAACCTGGTAAAATTTAAACCAAGCTTCAAAATGAGGAAGAAAGGTGATTTAAGAGACTAAACTAGACATGATTCCTGGTGCCCGACAGGCTGGTCTGAATATGTCAGAAACTGCTGACCTGCTGGGATTTTCCTGCACAACCATCTCTACAATCCCAAAATATTCAGTGAACAGCACTTTTCTGCTGCAAGCTGACAGGGAGGTAATGGTAACATGTCTATGCAGGTTCTCAGGCATCCAGGAGATTTCAACTCTCCTCCAAAAGGCTTCTTCGGTTCAGAAGTGAAAAAGCCTTTTGGATGAGAGGTGAAACATCTTCCAGAACCCTAAAGAAGCCCCTTCACCTTTTTCCAGCTCCAGAGACCGTAATAATGGCACAAATATCAACCGAAGTATGCAGAAGAGCACCTCTGAACGCATCACACATCGATCCTTGAAGCGGCATCCTGGCATCACTGCTAATTAATCTCCTCTGCTGTGTATGTGTAAGTACTAAATCCCAGATTCTAGTGAAAATTTCCGGACCCGTTTGGTCATGTTTACCAAAGTTATGCCCATAAAAGTATTCTTCAGCAAACCAAAGCAGCCGCCCCTACAGGCATCTATTAGCATGGCTGAAATGTCTTTGCTGGTTGTGTTTGCATTGATGTGCAATTTGATGTGAATTAAATCAAGTAACCAGGTTGATGCATGTTGTGATTTGGTTAGGGTAACTCAGCTAATCTCATATTCTTATTATGACACACCCAGTTCATACAGCTGCTTTATTATGATAGCACACTTTATTTTCAGGGTAAAACATGACTCAATTATACGAAACAAGTGACAGACAACTATTTAAAGTAGCAGCCATCAATTTCTTTTGCTGCACGTAAAACGCTGCTCATTTAATGACAGAAACATAGTGCTTTGTTATGTTTAACGAGGTGTTTTAAATTGTATATACTGTAATTGAATAAAATCTGTTGTTGAATTGTTTATTTGCAGATGTGAGTCCAAACAAATAAACCTGAATATTACAGTTATCTGAATCTTTGACACCTTTTGATTACTGCTTTAAATACTTTATGATTAAAAAGAGTGAATTAGTAGGTTTTATCCAATCTTGTCCTATCAGTCAGAGAGTGTTAAGGTCTTGTTTATTTCTGTTTAAAAGCAATCAGTAACTGCACACCCGTTACCAGCATTTGTCCGCCCTCTCCTTCCCCTGCCTGTGTTTGCAGGTTTGCATCTGAATCAGGGGTCTGGTGGGGGCCCGAGCGCTCGGCCACGTGGACCAGATTGATGTCATTGTCTCGGCACACTGACCTTTGCTGTAATACCCACGGCAGACATCACAAACTCTCACATCAATTTAGTCCAATTGGATGTGGCATGTCTTGGCTAACTCAATTTGTGGAGAAATGCACCTGTCTCTGCCTTCCCTCCCTATAGATTTACTCAAGGGGAGGGGGGTGGTATTGCAGGAAAGAGAAAGGGAGAGTGAGGGGAGGGTTTTGGAGTGGAGTTGGCTGCTGATCCACTGCGCAATCTCTCCCCTCCCACACACACACACACACACACACACACCAACACCACACACACCCGCCCTCATCCGACCCTCACCCTCCTAAACATCCACCCACATGCATATAAACACCATACACCAACTTCTACCTTCTTCTCTTTCTCTCAGCTCTTTTCCTTCTGCCATACTTTGCAGATGTAGCACCTCTGCAGCAACACACACCCAGAGCAGTGTGTGTGTGTGTGTGTGTGTGTGTGTGTGTGTGTGTGTGTGTGTGTGTGTGTGTGTGTGAGTGTGTGTGTGTCTTCCAAGGTCTGGGCAGAGCGTCTGGGAGGAGCAGAAGGAGAGCCATTAGCCCAGTGGTAATCAGATTAGAGTGACGTTAAAGGGGGATGTGAATTTAAACAGCTAGCAGAGAGAACAAGAGGAAAAGTTGGAGGTGTTATTAAGGTTGTTCATTACTCATATGCTCTCAGTGTGTGTGTGTATGTGTGTGTGTGCACATTCAGTCTGCAAGGTCACTTTCATGTGCTGCATATGTGGACTTGAGCAGCTGTACGTTATGTGTGTTCACAGCATCGCAGTTGCTTGTGTGGCTGAGAGGATCCATTAGATTTTTAGCCCTTGAGAGTGAAAGTTTGGCTGATGCACACCTTCAAAGAACTGTTTGAAGGTGAAGAAATTAAGGTTTGGGACAGAATCAGGTTTAAATTAAGGTAAGAGGAGGGGTTAGGTACTCAGGTGAGATGGCTACAGTTAGTGTGAGGGGGCTTAGGAATGCACTATTTCACCAAAGGTCCTCAGAAAGCCAGAGATACAAACATGTGTGTATGTGTGTTTATGAGTGTGTGTTTGTTTTATGCAAAGTGCGCAAGCTGTCAGAGATGAATAATACGTGTTGGGATCTGAGCATTAGGTAATGAGCTCCATGCTGTGAGGTGAGGTATGAAGCCTCCATCTGCACTGATGGTGCTTACTTGTAAACATGCAGCAACACACATTTGTTCTGCTATCCTTGTAAGGACCTGTAGTCGTGCACTTTCCCTCATCACGAGCAAAAAGCTCTAACTAATATTTTTGCTTTAATGAACAAATAAAGAGATAATACATAGAAACACAAAGACTTGCAGAAAGAGCAGAGGACACTTTACAGCTTCTGTTGTTGCAGTTTTGTAGTTTTGTGCTCGTGCATGTAAACAGTCCACGTGAAGAGCAAACAAAGGAACAATTTTGCAGAAATAGAACCTCTACACTAACAGCTACTACCTGATGACGACTTAGCATTTTATTATCTTAATGTTGATTGATGTGGTCAACAGGAAGTCTTGAGTTTGACCATAACTGCACATAATGTGAATGATGGAACTTACAGAGATGAACCCACAACAGCTGTTCAGTTTTTAGGCCTCTTTTAGCTTTTTGTTTTGGAAACCTGGCATAAATCATCCATAAACACACACACATTTTTCCACCTGCACAACATACTGTGAGCATATACGTAAGCACAATGACAAAGTCTCTGAACACCAAGAAAAAAAGTGAAAACAAATGTAGACGCTGAACAGCCTGATGTATTTCGTTTGGGAAAAGCAGCTGAATATAAAAAAAACCACATTTTTTACTGTATGTTAAAATGTAGTTTATACTGTTGCATCAGCGTTCCAGTGAAGTAAACAGTTTGATTTGATTATCTGAAAAGTAAACAACTTTATGGACATTTTTCACGTTCATTCATAAGGCTGGAACATGCACAACAGTCTGCATTTTTATTTACTGTCACCACAATTTTTTCTAAAGCTCACTGAACTATAATGCACATGTGCAGATATTTTTCACAAAAAATTTATTGATTTATGGTCTTTTTACATTATGCATCATTTTGCACAATCCTCCAGTGACACTGCCGTCTGTAACGTATCACGGTTGCACGACTGTCGGATTGTTTTAAAAGAATAACGACCCGAAAGGGCAAAACAAATCATGATTTTACCCAAGGTCTTATTTTGTTTCACTCTTTACATCTTTCTGCTTTCATGAAGACAATTTCCCCATCATGCAACGACACCGTACATTTACACCACACAGTAACAGCATTTCTCCATCAGAATCCAATTCGTGCACATTCTAGTAAAATATTTGAAAACACCTTTAAGCCCCGGCACTCACGAGTGAACACATGCACCAAACGGATGTTGAGATAACGTTGTTAGGCTTTATAGATTTTCCCTGCACTGGTATTGACAGGTGAGTCAATAAGCCAGCAGGGTAAAGACGAACCCAACCTTACTATTCACTTAACATTGACTTAAGTGGAATCTCCTGGAAAACACAGCGAAAAGAAGACTGAGCATCAAAATACCAAGATACCCAGCATATTACACTGTTAGTGGTTTTGAAGTGATGAGTGTCAAAGCATTTACCATTTCACCATGATTAATAGTTCTGCTATTACATCAATAGTTAATTTGTAGAAAGTGTACACATACATATGTGCTGGAACGGATGGATCCGAGCCAAAAAATGTAAATCTTTTAAAATCAGTGGAAACAAACTATTCAAGAAAAACATGTTGAAAGTGAAGGTTGATTCACGAAGCACTTTATTATCTTTTATGCTTTCTTTAACGCTCTTTAATACTGTTGCTGATTAATAAATGCTTAATAAACAGAACTGTCTTCTTATAACTAAAGACTTTGCAGAGGAACTGTCTCTGTTAGGTTCAAATGCACAGCGAAATGGTTTTCAATCATTTTCTGTCTAACACAGTATTGTGATTATAGTTTAAAGGTGTCAGTGTGACTCATATGAAGTTCTTGTAAAACAGTTTCACACTGTGCCCGTCCTAAAACCCAAATGGCCCTGTAAAATGTCACGTTTGAGGTAGGCAGGAGGGACATTTTACTAATGACTTAATGCACAGCTTAGCTTGTGTCTAAAATTACATGCTGTTTGCTACCACTGCTCCATATTGAATTTCCACAGTTTTCTGTAACAGTCTGAATTTTCCAGCTGAAACACTCCCGTTTGTCAGAGAGCAGAGTACATCTTTATAATATAACACGTTTAGCACAAATCTGATGGGTTTAATTAGCCAATATATCAGTTATAGACTATTAACCAGAACACCTGTGGAAAATCCTCACACATCTTATTTGGCAGCTTGATTATTCAGGGCTCAAGACCATTTATTAATTTATCAGGAATTTAATAAGAAATCTTTGAAAAGCTCTAAGTATTATGTTGCTTACATCATTTATAGATGCATTATTACTGAGTATGTTACAACTCCTTCAAAGAAGAAGGAAGCCCACTTTTTTTTTTCCATTCATGTAGTCTATGAGGAAGACATTACATCAGAATTATTTAGTATGTGAGGAAATGTCTGTCTAAATGATTGTATTACTAAAATATAATATAATCTGACGGTGTTCATGCATCTGGCACGCCGGCTAGGGATAGCCACCGGTATCAATCAAGATAAATCACTAGCTCCATCCATTAGGCTGGTGGCAGGAATAAAAGAAACGTTTATAGGCAATCAATCTAAACTGTTAAATGCAAACGAAATTTCTTTAGCTGCTGCAAAATACAAGCACAACTCAATTGCTAACTGCAGCACCGAAATGTGCTACACGGGTTTACAAAATGCGTGGCAACCAATGAGACACCAAAAAAAAAAACGTTTCACTTTGCTAACATGAAGCTCTTTGAGTTCTCATGTATGAGCTGAAAAAGGACATTGCGTTAACATTTTATTCTCACTTTGCTGAAAAAAAAAACAGATTTATTTATTTGTGCCACAGTACAACAGTTTCATTCTGAGGTGCAAAAATACATTGTTCCACTGCACAATAATATGATATAAAAGGGGAAAGAATTTGATTCTGTTAACTAAAATTCAGTGTTTAGTGCAGATGGTTCAACCTTTATCCAACATGCTGTTGAGGATGACCACAAAGGTATTCTGGGAAATGTAGGAAATTACTAACTGAGGCAGAATTACACAGAAAAGGATGTGAATAAGTAAATTATCACGTTTCATGGTCAAAATATGCTGAACATGACAGATTTATAATATCTGACAACCACTCTGAGAGAACCTTAGTTTTTATTTATGAAGCGCAGTGCTTAACATTCACACAAAGTCACCAAATCACACAAACAAACATGCTTTTCCTTCCTGTTCCCAGCCAAAGGTCCAGTCAGTGACCTATTCCAGCCAGGCTGCACAGAGTGACCCCCACTGCCCCCCTAACACCAACACCACGACCTGTCCCTTTGCCCTGCTCTCCACCCAAATGCTGAGGCATCACTGCTCCTGAACACACAGTCCTGTAGCACCCCCTGACCCCGCGCTGTCCCCCATTATAGAGCAGTCAGAAAGCTTTTAGGGGCTCCGGTAACGCTGAAAGATTGATGGCGTAAAATGGGGTGGAGGAGGGGGGAAGAGCAGGTGGTTAAGAAGAGAATGTCCTGCTTAATGGGTTGCCAGGAATGTAATTCAATAATTATGAAAAGTGACTCAGGAGAGCTGGCTAGATGGATGAATGGCT
>VOQJ01016446.1:23247-47075 GCA_015052665.1 Apistogramma diplotaenia | reverse complement strand
CTTCTTGTTCGAAGCAGAAGCTTAGTTTATACACAAATCAAGTCAATCTAATCACAAATATCTTGGAGAAATGAGAAATGCATCACAAACAGGGACTAGGGTCTCAGGAGGTAACGTGGGGGTGCAGGCTCCTCAACAAGCGAATCAATCCACAAAGACTTCCACACTGAAGGCTTTTTCACATCGGACGCGTAAATTTCGTGCGTCAAAAAAGTTTTTCGGACTCGCCTGTTCATAACGCAGCCGTTCACAGCAACTGCGTCATTTCGCAGGACGAATTTGAGACATAAATTTTTTTAGATCTAGTTAGATTTTTCTGACTTTTGCAAGTGAATAAACTGATCTGACCAATCAGAGCGCTGCATTTAGCAACATGTGAGCTCGTAGCTCCAAACGTTCACCGACACACTGAATGTGGGAACAGTAAATACTAGTTTTCCTCAGACACACAGCTACACGCTGCTCCGGGTCAGTCGTCTCTCTGAAATTATTCTCTGCCACTATTCTCTGTGATCCCAACTCTGCCAAAAAGAGCTCAAACTGCCCCCTGACATCCTAAAATAAAAGTGGCCGCGATGCAGCTTCATCTCCGGGATCAAACCATGAAACTCTCCCTGCTGCTGCTTTCTCTGGAGCTGATGAACCAGCATACAGTATCTGCTTCTTTCTTCTCTTGATTCGAAACGTCAAGACCTCATTACATCATCGCTTGATGTCGACTGCAATTTTTTTTCACAGTGCGTTTTATGAGGACGATTTATTTGCAAAAACGCAGCGCGCCTGGTGTGAATAAAGGTTACACGTCAAGTTCGCATCCGAAAGTTTCGGAGTTTTGTGTCGTTTCTACACAACGCGTTCGGTGTGTAACGGCCTTAAAACTACGATTTTTACAGTTTGATAAAAACTGCTTTAGACTCTAAGGATAGTTTCTCCCTTCATATGAGGGTTGATTAAAAAAAAAGTATTATTGATTCACACGTGCTGTAGCTGAGTATCTGTTTACCACCCATCTAAGAAGCCCGTGCTCCACTTTTGTTAGGCTGTTAGAACTAACTAGCATTTAAATGTGTTAACTGTGTTACACATGCGAAAGCTAGTTTTGTTTTATTCCCCACATGCACTCATAATAACCACTCCTGTGCCTACAGATGAAGCTCTAAATATATATAAATGTGTCCTTACTACTGTAAGAGGTTGCCGTGCATAACCCTCATGACAACCTTGACTGGTTTCTGTATGGCTCAGCCGTAACAACAGTTTCAATTAGTGCTTGAACAGGCAGAGAAACTAGCCTTTGAAATGCAAGAAGAGCGAGGCTGGAAGGATTAACCCCTGGTGGTGGCGGGTGGCTGGCAACTGTAACTGAGATCGAGGACTCGAAGAGGAGTGCACCTCCCATGCAAAGCCAGAGGGGCCAGATATAGTTGGAGGGGTGGCTAAAAGAAAAAGCCCAAACTCTTCATACTTTAAACAGAACCAACAAACACAAAGCCACAGAAGTCGGTAAACCACAGAATGGCTGCAAACAAAGAAGCACTTTGTGATAGCGGTTGGTGAGCATGAAACGGGAGATGTGTCTTTGGCATTCCTTGCTCTGCTGCAAAACTAAATAATCAACTGTTCTTGGATAAGTGAACTAAAAAGAACAGGAAATCAAAGCTGGAGGAGGAAAAACGCTCGCTTTGTTGCACAGAGCAGTGGGGCAACAACGATAGACAAAGTTCTGAAATAAATCAAGACGCTATGAGAACTGAGCTAAACTTTCCTTGACTTACAAATACCTGTGGCATTATACAGAGCTTGTTAAAAATAACTGTAGAGTAAGACAACCTTTTTTTAGTTAAAGCATGAGAAACTCACAAAGTAAAAGAACAATTTAGGAAATTAAAAAAAAAGCTTCACTAATAAAAACTGCACTGATGTCACAATTTATTTTTAAAAAGTAAGAAAAGTGAGGTCTCGACTCTCGTCTTGCCAACATGCACATAAATGCACATGGAAAAAATCTATAAAGTGATGAGTGTCTGAGGTAAGAAAAATGACAGGCGTTGCTCCACCGTGACTCCACCAGTCACGGATCACACGGACTTTTCCTTTTCCAGAGTGGAAAGAAATTAAGTCACAGATTATGTCTCCTCTCGCCCCTCCTCACCAACCAAAAATGAGCAGGGGGCACCCAAAAGGTTTGCCAAGTCCCTTTCATCCCTACTTACTGTCACTCTAACAAGCTTTTTGTCACATCTTACTGGAGGGTTCCTGAAGTGCCCGACCTTACAATGTCCCTGGACAGCAGCCCGCCCATGATGGGGTAAATGAGAGCAGTAATGTGGCAGACTGTGCTACTCCCTTCAACTGATGGAGCAGGCATAATTCATCACTTTCAGATTTTCCATTCACAACCCAACGCTGAAATCTGCGCTAAAAGCAGAGCATTTTTCTCGCCTTCCCGACACAGTAATGCAATTGAAATCAGTCTGCAAACAGCCAGCGATAACAAAAATGCTTTGTGCTGTAAACAAGTTCCAGCCGTGAGATCGGGACAGAAAATTTAAACCAGCTCTCGGCTCTCTTGTTCTCTCGCTGGTGAGAGGCGTATGCCAGCTCAGCTAAACAGCAGCCAGGGATCAGGCTCAGCGTGCAGGGGATGCATTACACCGCTGAGGAGCTAGAAAGGTTTAAAAGTTGCTGCAAAAATTAAGTGGGAACTTGCAATTTATCTGTTCAGATTCCAAGATATGATAAAACGTGTCTTCTTTACTTAGCCACACCTCCTTATGACATAAGCCTAATGATAACCAATGCAGAGAATCCTTAACTTGCTGCCTTTCTCCTCAGTCTCCAGTACTGTATTATGACCACTTACCTTTTTTCGGGCTGAGCCAGAACCGATCTCCCAGAGGATCTCCTATCTCCATGCTGCTTTGATCTGACATATTAAACAAAGGCCTCAGCGGCTCCACCAAAACACCTTCTGCTTTTGTGACACACTCAAATCCACACTGCTACTTCCTTCTTTTCACATAGACCCACTGCCTGGCCAGCTGATGGACACAGCCTGCAATATGGGGCTAAGAAAGAGAAGGAATGGGAGCGGAGGGGTACTTTCAGGGCAGGGAGGGTGTTTGTGAGAAAAGAAAAAAAAGGGAACAAGGAAATCTTTTCATGTCTGTCCCATAAATGCAGAGTAACATCTACACCATAAATCTGAGGGTCTTGCCAAACTGGACACATCCTCTCTGCTGCCCCGGATACCCTCCAACACGTCCCATACATCTGTAGGCACCCACACTTTATTCCATTATCAACACTGGATGCTTTGTTCAAGAGACCAAGCAAAATACAGCCGCAGACATTAAGATGAAGAGTACACAGGAGGGGGAAGAAAAGCATAGACAGCAGAACTAGTCAGATAGAATAAAGAACTAAAAGTCAGTCTGTAAAAGGCACCATCAAGGCATCTAAAATGCACCCAACAACAACAACTCGGACTTTCCTTCTTGCATACTTACTCTGGTTTACAACGAGCAATTAAGCCCTTTGTAAGCTGTTAAAAAGAAATGTGTTAATCTTAAAACGGCAACCGGTTGATGGAGGAGAAATGCTGTCAGCATACAAACAACCAGCTGATGTAGCATATTTCAAGAGACGAGAGATCAGCAGCTAACAGTGTAAGGTTATCAGTTGTGGCATGTTTCCAATTGTCCTAAAGGCTACAAAAACATGGTTTCAACACAATGCATTTAGCCCACAGTATAAAGTACAGTATTTCTGAATGGAATGATCATTTTATGTGACTCCCGACTAAAATACCAAAAGCGTTTTTGCTTTACAGTTCACATATCACTATAACTACTGCATGGGTATAACTGATTTTTATCACCAACCTTTACGGTGGCTTACAGTTTGCACAGGCAGAGATATCTGCTAATTCAAGTCACAGAGCAGGAGCGTCGACCAACAACACGGTTTGCTGTTTGCTTGAAATGATACCAGAACATCCGAGAAGTGTTTGCTCCAGTTTGAATGAAAGCAATTCTGGTTTCATTTGTAAGTTGCTTCGCACTAATTAGCAGCTCTCTGCGCAAGCTAGCTAAAATTAGCTGATAACTAAAGAAGCATCACAGTGACTATGTCCATCTTTACTGAGTGTACATAAAAGGTACACACAGAAGCTGCTCCCTTACTGACGGTGGGTCAGCGCAGCGGTTAGCTTTGCACATTTGATTTGGCAGATTTTTATGCTAGAAGCTCCTCCTGATGCTAAGCCCCAAAGATCTGTGTCTCCTCCCGGTCTCAAACCGGGGACCTTCTGCTTGTTAGGTGAATGTGTAAAATGTACACAGTAAAGCTAAAATTGATATAAAAGGAGGCTTCAACAGTCAGAATTCAGTCCAAAGAGAAAGACTGTTGCCCTAAAAAGGTTAAGTTTAGCTTTATTGGCTAATCGGAGAACAGGTGAAATGCAGGGTTTAAGACAAAGATAATTAATAAACCAAAAACATCACACCACACAGAAAATTTATAACACACAAAATTATACAAAATGACACATCTGAACAGCACGCAGGGTAACGCTGGCTAGTCAGGTAGCATAAGAATGTGTTAAGAGCTGAAGTGGCTCCTTCTTCCCTTTTATTAACGAACACAAAGACATACAGAGGATGAAGAACAGCAGAGATGCACTAAAATAACTTGTGACCACGAGAAAAACGGTGTCTGCTGCTCTTTCAGTTTAACAAAAAAAATACTGAGACACATTTTGCTTCACTTCTGCTTCTGCGCTGGCAATTTTCCCTGATTGTGGACTCCTCCACACACAACACTGAACCGAGTGGGGCGGGCCAACCATTTTTCCCCACCCGCAAAGATAACACAAAGTCTACAACAACAAATCCAAAGACTGACCATGTGCCAAACACGTTTTGTTTTCTTATTGATTTTGCTTTGTGTTTTGTTTTACTTTATTTTTAATGAGATTTTTACCAGATTAAAAGCATCTGCTAACACAAGAATAACATCAATAATTCTATTAACAGTAATATCATGTTTTTTACATTATATATAGTGACCATCTTGTGGTCATAACACCCAGCAATAAGTACCAATAGTTTGAAAGTGTGTTTGAATAGTAACTGGCCCTCACAAAATGGAGCTCCAGGCTGGTGAGTGAGAGCATAAAATGGCTGTAGGGAGTGCCCGGGGCTGGCAGTGCCAGCCAGCAGGAACCAGCCAGTTTGTACCATCCGACTCACAGACAGCCTCTGTAACTCTTTCCTGACCCGCAGCACAGCAGAACAACAACAGAAGGCATATCTAAGAAGGCATGAAAACAAACAAAGTTACAGTTTTTTTCAAAGACACAATATAAAAAGAATATTTCTTACATGAGTCAGCATCTGCTAACCACATATAGGAGTGGCCACGCAGGCTTTGGTTGCTGTAGCAACACAGCCCACAGGTTAGGCAAATACCATGTGCTGTCCACGACTGAGGTCCCAGGGCACGTGGACTCGCTGCTGCTGCCATGGGCAACCAGCTGTCAAACAACAAAACCTGTCACAGGATCCGGACTCCGGCCTTCCCGGCTCTGCCGCAGTGGGCGGATTTGCATTGTAACCTGAAGAGGCTGAGTTTTATTTTTAGACAGGCATCCTGACCATCAGAATCTAATAAAACACAGACAGGCACAATACAGGTGACTCCTCATGCACGCATACATATGCTGCTGCACACACACACGCGCACACACACACACACACGCGCACACACACACACACACACACACACCACTACGATCTGGGGAGAATGAATCAGTTGCATTCTTTCTTCCCTTAGGGCACAGAGAAAAAAATGACTGCATGAGTCTTTCACAAAAGAAGACTAGCAGTAAATCTAGTCTGTGTGCAAAGAAAAGGCCCATTCTGCCACAGCTTTAGAGTCCAATTACAGACAGCAGTGACTCACTACCATCATTATCCCAGTGACTTTCATAAACTGCCTTTCACTGTGCTCGAGACCTGTATGAGGGCTCTTTAATGCAGGAAACAATCACAGGAGAGGTGGCACTAATCGCAGCAGGCCTGTGAAGTCTGGTTCGTTTTTCAGGTTAAATGAAAGCAGGATTTCTCTTTGCTTCCTGAAATCCTGTCATTCCAGTGCTGAGGTGTGAGGACAGAGCACTGCCCCTGCTGATCTGAAGTCAGTGATAAAGTCCAAGATAAGAGCAATGAATTTGAAGTGAAAAAAAACACAACAGATGATGATCGCTTTACTGGTTGCGTAAGTGTTTTCCTTGTTTTCCAAGACGTGCATAATGTTAGGAATGCTCCTGTTGTCTAGCATTATGGCAGTAGAGTATAATTATCCGGAGTAATAAACTATCCGACATGTTCTCTCACGCAACAATGTGAGGACAAGAAGTAATTCATATCCAGACACTTTAGTGTCACATAAAAACAAGGCACCAAGACCTTCTGAGTGCCTGCAACAGAGCAGCAATGCTGAAAATAAATTATTTAATGTGCAGGTACGGAGCCTCGCGTGGTAAGGCATGCCAATGGATTACTTTATATTATCCCCCTAGGCCCATGATTCGTGCTTTATTCCCCACAGCATTCTCAATAAGAATGGCTAGAGTATCAAACAAACCACGGGAGATACAACGTGCCACGCCCAGAACTAGCCAGCTGCAGGATTAATAAAATATCAGCCAGTCTGGTGTTTAAAGTACAACACAGGGACGCACTGATAGTGAAATTCGAGGCTCATATTTTACTCTGTTTATACCCTATTGTGCATTTTTTCATTACTTATTATTAATATCTGTCTCTCCTCCACAGCATGTCTTTTGCCCTGTCTCTCTCTCCTCAACCCCTGGTTCTGCTGGAGGTTTCTTCCTGTTAAAAGGGAGTTTTTCCTTTCCACTGTCGCCAAGTGCTTGCTCATAGGGGTCGTTATGATTGTTGGGTTTACTCTCTAATTATTGTAAGGTCTTTACCTTATAATAAAAAGCGCCTTGAGGTGACTATTTGTTGTGATTTGGTGCTGTATAAATAAAATTGAATTGAATTGTATTTGATTGGTTGTCGGCACTAAAACCAATTTTAGCAATCAGTCAGGACGTCTGTATATATGCTCTTCATGAGCAAGACACCCCACCCACAATTCAGATGTGTCCACTCCTGCAGGAGATGGCTTCATGCTTGTTTTCATCTGCAGGCCTGGAGTGGCTCTGCATCCTGTTTTCCATTGTGACACCTAAGACTAAACCTCCTGCCTTTAAAGACAGAATAACAGTCCAAACAATAGGCAAGCTTCCCGTTTCCAGTCTGCAATAAACCCCGGTGAGCCGGGGCTGTTCCAACAGCGTTACCAACACTGGCGCATTTATGTTTCAGAGAACTGTGATTTCAAAATATTTGGAAAAATAATAGAAAAAAAAGTATCCTAATAGTTTGTCCTTGAGGGCGTATGGCACACATGGGAACCAACCTGCAGAGTAACTACAGCCAACAGCCTATCAGGTTACTCCCCTGACAACTGTAAGAGCTGCTTAACATTTATGCTGCCCTCCCTCCTGCTACAGGCTTTGCAACAAAACCGCACTATGAGCTTCGAAAGGGTTTTCTGAGGCTAATCAATCGATGAGTGCACTTCCAAAAACGTGTGGGACCACTTGTGCAACTTGAACACAAATAGGAGTGCACAGCATTGCACACAACGCTGCATTTAAAGAGCGATCTTGTGGTGAAAGTAAAGCTTCGCTGAGCTAAAGGTGCTGCGGGGTAATCAGATATACCAGAGTATCAAATGAAGCTAATAGAGGGAAGAGTAATGCAAACCAGGTGGATCACATTTAACAATCATGTACCTGGCTTTGTGAGGAGCCCAGGACTTTCATGGTAGGTGTGGCCAGAGTAACACACCGCCGTCAGGTAAGGAAATGCGAACCACGGTGCACTGGAGGCCACCTACAACTACAGTACATCATATTTGTACTACTGCAATCATATCCCTTACCCCAAACATTACCACAAAAAAGTGTGGAAGCACAAGTTTGCTATTGTCCTGACGCCGGCTGAGCGCGCACACACACACGCACGCACACACACACACGCATTTGGCATTTTTGCTTTGTGAGTAATGCCGCGAGTAACTGAACAAGCATTGTTTGCCTCCACCCAGGCCTTCAATCACACGTCCACACATCGGCGTCTGAGGGTTCTGCTTTTATCGAGCACCGCGCGCTACAGAGCAGAATGCAGAAGCAGGTGTTGGGCTTTCCAAATAAATACGACCTTTGAGTAAAGAAGACATGCAGCTCATCCTTTCCACGAAACACTGCGACTATAAACAACGGGGGCCAGGCCACACCCAGGTGTTACAACCCCTCCGCAGGCTTTATCACAGCCTGTGGGAAACGTTACAGGTAGACTTCAGAGGAAAGGACCCTGCCCTGTGATTCATAGTCATAACTAAAACACCATCTGTCACAAGATGACAGTAAGAGCTCAGAGTAAATTATTAAACTATATGTTTATCCAACTGTACTCCAACTCTCTACTAAGCACACAAAACATGAAGCTTTTCATGCATCAGTAGACACACTATTTCTACAAGAGGAGTGAAGTAATCAGAGTACTTATTGGTTCATCGCTCCAGATGCTCCAGACTCTCTTCAGTCAACAGTGATACTACAGAAGAAGAGGAGGACTCACCTGAAAAACAAAGAGACAAACAGCCATGTTAAAGTGTTCGATACAGGCTTGTTTTATTTTTTATTTTGGCCTCACTAATAAGGCGAACTTTAATCAGGACAGTTGAAAGGCGCTGCAGAAGAATTGGATTGTCATGTGTATTGCATTAGCCGTGCATGCCAAGAGCAAATGTGGTGCTCTGACACTTGCAGACTTCAAACAAACCGGTCCCACTCCCTGGAACGTTCTGCTTTAAACTGACAAAGATCTGAATTATGTCCTCATGCTGCAACTGTTATGCAAGCAAACTCTTTCTTTCACTTTTTCACAAAAGAAAGAGAACATCTTGAGCCCATGCAGCCCATTCCAGAGAATTAATAAAAGAGCATTCACTGGAAATGTGGATCCTGTAAGCTCAGGTTTACAGGATCACAGCACCATCTACTGGACAGACAGAACAAGGGCAAGTGGTGAAACGTTCCTGGGATGCGTTCAAGGCTGTTTTCAGGTTCTTACAATAACAATCATTTGCACATTCAAAGCACCAATTCGTTTATAAAACAGACAGCAGTGCCCACTATTACCTAAAGCTACTTAAACATCAACCAGCCACAACAGTCAAATGTTGTTTACATGCTAATGATAATAGAAATAGGGCCATGCAGATTAATTATTACCTTTAATGTAGGACTTTTATTTTATAGTATTGTTGTTTTTTTATTGAATAAGTACTGAGTCAGAGTACTTTCCTGTCTTTTTAGTTCACAAAGTGAAGTAGAACTTTGTTTATAAAAAATACTCAGGTAAAAAGAAGTCTCAGTAAATGCAGCCTAACATGCTCCACTTACAAACATTGCAGACCTCAGTGACACGACCATTTCACATCAAAGACTCGACCTCTGCAGCTGTCCTCATGTCATTCCACTCCGCTCCCACCCACATCGCTCAGCTACTGAGCAGGTCTCTTTCAGCAGCATCACTGCAGCCTGTAACAGCATTATACGAGCACCAAATACCAACCTGCCACCCTCCTAGTGTTTCTCACGGGCAGCCAGCAGGCTGTTAAATCATCACCCTTTGACACTGATGGTTCAGGAACTAACTCGCTCTAAAATAGGGCCCGTCTAACCTATGGTTCGGCCTTCAGCAGCTGACCCCAACTGTTTATGGCGAATATTTGCAGTAAATGCTTGGCGTGATGTGAAAAGTGTTTGTGTTATGGTGAGGACAGTAAAGATTTAATGGCAAGTTTTAAGATTTTATGGATTCGCATTTCAGTGCTTATGTCTTTATGTTGAGACGTTACACGAGTCAAAGTGCCCGAACGCGGAGACGTGCAGTCAGGAGGAGGTGAAGATGAAGCAAAGGGCATGCAGCTCCATGTTTGATGGTCAAAATACACACTTTTCAGTTAATGTTGGAGCAGATGATTAAATCTAGATTAAAACAACATCAACAGACTAATTATTTCACAATAAAAATGTGCATGGTTTAGGATGCCATTACAATTGTGGTTTATGGCAGGAAATCCATTCAGAGGAAGTTATGTGAAGTGACCAACAGGATATGAAAGGAAGCAGACTTTCCTCTAGGGCACCCTCTGCTCACATTTCCTGTCTGTGGATGAGAAAGCTGCATTTCAGAAAAAAAATATTTCTTGAAAATATGGTTGGCCTGATTGGGAAGCCTCCCGGATGCCTGCTTCGCTGAGGTGTTTTGGGCATGTCCTGCCAGGAGGAGGTCCCAGGGAGACCCAGGACATGCTGGAGAGATTGATTTTCTCAGTTAGCCTGGGAACGCCTCGGTGTTCCCTCGGAAGCGCTGGAGGAGTTCTGTGGGTCTGCAGCGGCAGCTTAGATGACACCAATTTTTGTACTTTTGCCAACGTGCACCACCACAATGGATTTTAAATCAAACAGTCGAGATGCAACTGAAGTGCAGGTTTCTGGCTTCAATTCAAGTGGTTTAAGAAAAGTATTGCATTGACTGGCATTAACTTATGGGCCTTCCCTTATGTACTCAAGGACGCTTCAGCAGGGCAGCACACCCTGACTTCAAACTAAGTCAAATAATTTCACTTTTGGAGCCTAGATGCTGAGGTCGAACTATATTTAGTTGCTTTAATAGATCATATTATAAGTAAGTTGTCAGGTTAAACTGGTATTATGTGCTAATAAAACTGGACGCCCCTGCGGTTCACCTCGAGGAGCACAGGACCCTACGTCAAATCAACTTGTTTATTTGCATAATCCAGTTTGTCAGAAGGTCTTCCTCATTATCTTACTAACTAGAAAAGCCTGATGATGTAATCAATGACACTAGTGCAGATGAAGTGTGATCTTCTCTGACTTTGGGAAGTTCTACATGATCTTCACAGGCTAAATAAATCCATGACAACTAAAACACCCCACAAAGACGCTGGACTGAAGCTTTGCAAATGACAGATGACAATCATCCAGTGGACACAGTGAAAGCAACAAATACAGACAACAATGTTGCAGTGGGATTATGCAGTGATGTGAACCCTTGAGGGCCCATAGCTTCTCTTGTTACTGCAATAATAATAATTCCACTGCCCAGTAGCTGATGGTGACTGCAGCCAACCCCTGCCCCAAAAACAGCGCCCAACACCCATTGCAAGCAGCGACTACAACCAAAGAAAGCTGCCTTAGGCTTTTACTGTTCTGCAGTGTTAACAAAACTACTCAAAACCAGCCAGGCGAACCATCTCCAGCCAAACATCCAGAAACACAAATATAGTGCACCACTTCTTCACAGTCTGTGGGAGGTCTTTGAATCATGCTGCAGCCTGATGGAAGCTCAGTGGGAACATTTTTACTCAGTAATCCCTGAGAGTGTGACAGCAAAAAAGGCCTTTGAGTGCGAGAAAAATCCCCCCTTTGTGGGTTCTGGACCGAGAGTCAGCAGCCCAGCAACATCACACTCAGCACTGCACACACACGGAGGGTGAAATACTGCTCAGGCTGCTGAAACAGGGACATAAACTAGCAAATTAGGGAGCTGCTAGTGAAGACGAGGCGGTAAATGTGTGCGGGAGCACAAGGCCACGGTCAGCATCTATTTACTGCACTCCAAAAGCTTAATACATCTTCAATGTACTGTGATAAGATCAGAGGTTACTTCTGGTCTCTTGGTACAAGTGGTAGTGCATCATTTATAGACGTCTCACAACAGGTTTAAGTACAATGACATTAGAAATTCACTAAATTCAGCCCAAACCTGTCAGCAGGTAAATGCACTGGACAGTCTTCTGGTTTGAAACTAGCAACGCATCCATGTAAGAAACAGCGATGCTGTTAAACCTCAGCCGACCTGCATAGAGCTGCTGCAGCCTCAGCTGCCTCATGTTCTTCATGTTCTTCATGTTCTTCATGTTCTTCGTTTTTCCGAGCCATTTCTGACTCAATCGCTGTCATACTTGTTGTTTGTGCGCCTTAGCTTTTCTACATGAGTGTCCTGTAACATACTGGCAAAGCTGAAAATGAATTAACAGTCTCTATAATCAGTTTTGTTGTTGCACTGCAAATCATTTCTGAGAGATTTCTTTCCTCTGGAAAGAATAGAAAGTCTCTTCTATGATACTACACACACTCATTACAGGCTTCAAAGCATCTTCCCTGCAAGCGGAGACAAGTAAACAAAATAAGCTACAACATATAAGATGACACACTGATCCAGTGCCAAACACAGCTCTTATGTACAAAGGATCTACCAGTGCACCAGCACTTGATGTGCAAATCCTATAAACCCAGTGTTGCTAGAACTCCATATTTTAGCTCTTATACGCTGCCAGGGTAGCTTTGCATGATTGCAAAATGACTGAACTTACACTGGGCTGTGGCACAGCTCCTGAGTTCATAATATCTAGAACAAGCTCCCCTCCCACCCGTCCCGTGGATGGCCCTCGCAAACGAAAGAACTGAAAAGCATGTGTTGGGATCTCCTGTGCTTTCAGCCACAGAGAGTGCCGGACGTGACTATATTTAAGATCACAGACCTCACAGACTCCGTCCAAAACCAAGAGCAGAAAGAATTTTTCAACACGAGCATCCACCAGTGTTGTATATAACAGAAAATAAGCAAAAGCATAAAAACAGATGAAACAGAACTAAAAATTTAAGTCTAATTAATTGAATGAAAGCACATATTTATTTTAGGGTAACAAGAAAACATTAGTTGATCTCACACATTCCTGCACATTAGCACTGACAAATGCCTTTGCAGACACCTGTTACACATTTTCTGCTGCTGTGTAGTTTCACATGTGCAGTCCAACCCTCTGAAATCCTCCTGCACCTGTATCGCTTTACCTCTCGGCTTTGTTACCGGTCTCCTTTCTTTCCTTCCCGCTGCATGTTTGTTCACTGCGTTTTCCTACCTTTGCTCGAGTAGAAGGACTCCATGAGGCAGACGCATTCGAGACGAACTTTGGAACCTCACAGGTTACTAGCGCGACTCTCCTCGACGGCTATCACTTTCACTCTTTTTCGATCTCAGTCTGGATCTTTGACTTTCTCCTGCTATCAATGTTCTCTGTCAAACACGTCATGCTGTGTAGATCAACAGAATGTGAGTCCCCCCCCCAGCCTCCTCCTCCTCCTCACAGGTCAGAGCCGCCCTCCATAATAATACCTCTGTGTGTGTGTGTGTGTGTGTGTGTGCATACGTGAGTGTATATGGAGCTGAAGGGTTTGACAAAGGAGCTGAAGTTTCAGAGCAGCAGCAAAGGCAAAGACGGGCTTAAAGATGAAAGACAACAATGGAATAAGAGTTAAATTAAATTAAATCAGGCACCGCTGCTCCGTGTTCCCGCTGGATTCACAGAACAAATGTTCCATTCAAGATTTACTCTCACATTAGAGTATTCATGAGGGTTAAATATCATTTCATGCAGCTTTGAGTGGCATAAAAGGCGTGCACCGTGATAGGGTGTGAAAAGTCGATTAATCTGCTGACTTGCAGACACAAAAATGCTGGTTGACAAGTGAACAAAAACAGCAGGTTTTTCTAATCAAAAAGACACAATCAGAGAGATGAGTGTATTGCATATGCATGGTGTAAAATGCTGTAAAGATAGGGGGGTGAAAGAGAGTCAAAGTTATATATAGCATATGTATGCAAGTGGGCCATTTAACTAGGTCTTCTAAAATGTATCAAGGCTCCTAATGGCGTTAGCACAGGTGGAAGCATCAAAGCTACAAGTCCAGCATGTGTGATGAATTATATCCTGCATGCAGTGTAAACACCAATATGTAAATGCAGCTACAGTTAAAGCTGGCATGTGAAGCAGGTGTTCGGAGACAAAGGGTTAATGATTAACGTTCATTCTTGAATTACAGCACAGACTCGCACACATTAACCCAACATGAAGGTACCAAGAAGGCTCAGGGAGAGAAGGGTGAATGAATGCCAAAGAAGAGCCAAAAGAAACTTTGGCTGCAAGTTATTGGAATGTTTTTTTAATGATTGTTATTAACGAGAAGATGATGAACAGAGCCCTTTCATATTTGGATAATAGAGAGCTCTTGTCAAACTGCAAGCAGCAGTTAATTAGACTTGAAAGTTGAGTCCTCAGAACGGAGAAGCCTCACTTTTTTTTTACATTATTCTTAAATTTGATTCCTCCCGTTCCACTCTGCATGAACCTCTGCATTAATAGTGAAGTATCATCCATCCATAAAAGAGATAAGTCATACTCTATTATTTGACAGAATATGGAGCTGTATATTGCCAAAAGTATTCACTCGTCTGCCTTCACACACATGAACTTGAGTTGGGAATACTTTTGGCAGTATAGTGTATCTGTATAACTGCATCCGAAGTCTCTCGAATCAATCTTCTGTAATTGTCAGATTCAGGCTTAAATTGGTTTAATTAGTGTATTTGTTGCATTCTTGGATACATTAGGTTGTGCTATTTTTGCTGTTCTGTCTGTTTGTGTTGAATGTTTCAGTGTTTTTTTCCATCAGTTCACAGCCTTACATAACATTTCATTTCTACCTCTGCACTGCAGCTCACACTATAATGGAGCAGCTAAATTCCTCTGGCTTCTATTTGTTTACCATGAGGGAGACACTAAGTCAAATCACAGCTGCTGGTCTCACTAACTATATTATAAGGTCTTTCCCCTAGCCCTAAAAACCCATCGCTAAAAATAGCTCAACAACAGAGAAGGGAAACTACCCATGATGCATTTCCTTGCAGGGAAGCAGGGTTAGCTATGTCACAGGAATGTCTTGAATTGTGTGCAAATGGCCATAAGGCACAGAGGGCATGGGTGTGAAACGGGATCCGCAGAGCTTTCCAAACAGTGCAGATGTGTCAGATGTCAGAAGTGCAGGTTTGCAAACAGCATAAAGAGCGTGTCCGAATAAATACCGCTTGTGCTTCTGAATTCAGGGCCGGGACGGCAGCTGGAACATGCCACACAAAGCCTGACACACAATAAACAGTCGGGGAATTTGATAATTCCCATATGGCGTTTGAAAGGAAAAACGGAAGGAAAGGATAGAAGGGCAACAAGTCAACAATAAAAGCAAAAGTCCTGCTACAGTTTCTAAAACGGACCACATAGTACAGACCACACAGAAACCGTCACCTCCACAGCTGAATCCTAATCAGATCATCCGCCCACGTCAAGCAGAGTTTTGGCTCAGACTGAAGGATTATCAACAGTCAGGCCGCTGAATCCTCCCATTACAATAAGAAGGAGGCGATAATAACTCTGTCTGTGTATCTGCATTGTTGTGGCTCGTTCTTGATGTTGGAGAGTGCGGAGATGTGGACAGAGATCAGCAGCGGTTGATGAAGCAAACTTTATTCGAGTGTAATTTCCTTGGTTTTATTGTAACACTCACAGTGCGGCCGCAACACTTGAAACATGCGACCACTCCTGATTTACAGCGTGGCAAAAGTACGGTTTCACCGATTAAGAGAAAAAGGCCTTGTTATGTACTGTGAACACACTCCAATTCGTTTTGTTTTAAAGGGTAATTCCAATTAACAGCTTGTTTCTTTATTTCAGTATCAAAAAGCTAAATTAAAGCTCTGAATTTATAGTCGACACTGTGACACTAAAAGCTTCCTTTACCAGCTTCCGTCACTGATGATAATCTTACGGGAGGTTTATCATCATATTAGGAAGACTGACAGGGATGCGATGCAGCCAGCTGGCAGGCCGTCCCAGCAGATGAGTCATTTGTTTGTGGTCAGAAATGTGGCCTACGATACTGTGAGTCATTTCGTGTTCAAACATCTTTTGTTGACACAGAAATTCAAATAAACATAACCGTGATTTCCTGATAAGTGAATGAGTCATTTCCTTTCTGCACTATTCAAACAGTTTAAGAAGCTGCTGTTCAGCTGTCAGTCTCGTTGTCGTCAGCTGCGGAAAAATTAAACACAGGCTTGATTGCATGGATTTCTGGAAATCCTAAACTTTTTTTTAAATCTTTCCTTTTCAGAGCTTTAATTAGTCTCATTCCATTCCTCTGACGTGGAGCTCTTGTCAAACAGTTCGTTGCCTTTTTTGGCAGCTGGTTGTCTCTGATCAAAGACCAAAGAAGCATCATTCCCGATGCAGCCACGATGGATTACATTGATTTTAACCAGGCTACTGTTATACTCAACGAACAAACACACAGAAAAGGAGCCACACAGCAGCACAGCGACAAGTAAAAAAAAATATCTCAGATTTAACATTATATCAACAGCCTGCTTCAAAGCAGCTTCAGTTTCCTGTAATTTTTACTTCCCGTCTTTGTTCGCTCCATTTCTGTAGTTCTGTCAGTACACTTCCCAGGAATGAGACACTGACCCACTACAACAGCACCTATAAAAACAGCTGCTGCCTAAACAAGAATAGAAAGCCAAACATCAAATTACAAAATAGCATCTGGAGACGGTGTTCTTCCAACACTAACTAAACTGGTAGAGACAGACAACCATTCACATCCACATTCACACCTATGGGCAACTTAGAATGACCAGTTAATGTAACCCCACTAACTGCCTGTCTGTGGACTGTGGGAGGAAGCCAGAGAATCCACACTGACATGCAAACTGCAAAGAGAAAAGGCCAAGAACCACACCACTGTGCTGCACCAGATAAAATGCAGATTATTAAAAACTTGCTATAGACTTAAGGAGAAAAAAAGGATAATTTAGCAGATTTAAAGAGCTATAACCCTCTACGCCACACGTTTGTGTTATCGGTTGATTGATGTAGAGCAAGCGACACTGTTCTGGTGACACTGATGTGCCAAAACCTTGTACCTCTGGCTAATCTGCTGTTGGTGTTTTGGGCGGCTGAAAAGCTCTAAACACACAAGTAGGAACACTACAAGTGCCTTGAAGGCGTGCTATGGTATCATGTACCAAGATAATGATAACAGATCCTTTAATATAAGGTTCCAGTTGCCAGTTGGAGCAGCTACACACAGAGTGAAAGACATCATAGACAGGTCACACAGAGAGGAAGACAATCACCTGCTCTCATATCCGCACATGTGGCTAACAAACCGCAACCAAAATCAGCCGATATCGGTATCCACATTTATATCAGTTGGTAATATATGCTTGGAATGCCTCAAACAACCAGCTGGTCTGATCACGCAGAGCTTAAATAAGTAATCCACAACTTGTTGCGACAATAAAACAATACTATTTTTAAATGATTATGTTTTGTGTACCTCAAAAAAATAAAAAGAAAATCATTGTTTGATTTATCAAGTTCACCAAATATCGGCATTTATTAGTTTCAGTAAAAATCCTGTATTAGTCAGACTGTAATACAGTGCTGGTCTACTTTATGTAACCTTTGCATTTTAACATAGTCTAAACAACCCCATTAATATAAGGTCCTGATCCTGATACAGTAGTAAAAGCGCTCACTTGGAGCTGTGATGAGGGATGAACAGATGGAAAGTAACACTGCAGCGTTAGCAAAAGTACGGACACGGTTCACACGAGAAACACGCATCTAAGCCCGAAAATACAAAACTGTGACTCTGCATCAGACATGCATGCGCTATAACGCGCTTCACTCCAAGGCAAACAAACGCAGAGGACGAACTACATCTCACTCTGCCGTTAAACGAGAATACATTCATCACTGCCCCGAGCTGAGGCGCCTTTCTCATGACAGGCCTGAGACGCTGCTGAATGCAAACATTGTTCTCAGTAATCAGTGACCAGCCAGTTTATATCTGTCACTCGGTCCTTCTCATGCAGCACAGACTGTTCTCCCAGACCTGTAAATGCTGACGCTACAACATGTAATTATGGGAAAATTATATCTTGGGATCTACAGCTTCCACAAAATGTTAGGCATCTTTGTGCGACGTGTTTTCTGAAGTGGGACAACCATTGAAACATCCAGAGAAATATCACGGAGAGGTGACAAATCCAGACGAACTCCGAACTCTGAAAGGTTTCAGGTAAACAACCGAAGGAAGCCGGCAAAAGCTCCCAACGCTCACATTTACCACTCATCCCTTTCACTGCGATGTGGAAACCAATCGCGCTGCACGTCTGTTCATTTGACTTCATATCAGAAGTGACGGAGAATGCTGAAGGTCACCTTTTGCCACTGTTTTTGTCTCATCAAAACACAGAAACTGCCGAGTAGGACAGAAGGAAAATGAGCGTGCGTAAGCATGCTCTGCAACTCAGAGATGAGGATGCAATCTGTCAGAAGGGTCAAGGGCACAAACGTAGGAAACTAAAGAAATAAAAGCAAAGTTATTGGTGAGAAGTAATCCCAGAATACTCTGACTGATTAGCATGTTACAGCGTGAAGCCCGGCCCATCCAGACACTTAGAACAGGGGGAAGGAGGGATCTGTTCAATCCCTCTGTAAGCTTATTGTTTTCAGTCACTTCAGGCAAGAACAAAGGAAAAAAATCAACATTTCATCTCTGAACGACTGTCCCAGGCCTCTACAAGTGTCTTAGCCGGCCGGCAGACAAAGCTTGAAATGAAAACTGACTTAAATGCTTTCCTCCTCAAACGTGCTTGACATGCAAACAGATTCACAATTCCAGGAACATTTCCTGCTTTACAAAAGGTATTTCCTTCAGGCAGGATGTAAATACCTTAGACTGGTTCTCACTTTTTACAGGTTCTCTGCTGACTTGACCGTAAACTTGGTCGCTGACCAGAATCTTGCTGGTTGTTGTCACAGATTGAGCATAGCAGACGTTTAGGAAAATAAATACCAATAAATATGATAGAAATCTAAAAGTATCCACACTGAAGCACTTAAAAATAATGTTTTATCAGCATTAAGATGGGTTTGTTGAACTGGGTTTAGACTTTAACTGAGAGGTCAACATCAGACATGCCAAGAATACCAGTCTAACAGCTCTTTATTTGCAGCTTAGCAACACTAAGCACATGCATGCACACAGCGACATCAAGATTCAACTTTTTACTTCACTTTTTTGCTAAAGCACAGTTATGAAACACTTATTAAGTTCCATTTTCCCCACATAACTACCACCTTGCCTCATCTCATCACTAAACAGCCTTTGACGTGGACATGGATTAAATATGTTCTTGTGTGGCTTATGCTAATTAGCAGACTTGACCTCTCTCACACTTTCACATTTCTTCTCATGTACTTTATGAAGAAAAGCGATCGGTTAAAACCGCTCTCACGAGCACGGACATCAACTCCAAATACAAGTGACATTTACTGATAAAGAAGAAACAGACCAAGCCAGGCCAGAGGCCGTGGGTCGGGGAAGGCCTCACTGAAGACCCCTGGTTGCTGCAGAGATTACGTATATGACATGTTGGACGGTTGTGAGCATATTTTGATGATTCCACAGGACAGGAGACCAGAAGTTAACAGTAGACAGCAAGAGGGAAGCATCTGATGATGAATGCCAACGTGTGAAGTAAATATATCGCCAAAATGAAGAATATGACATTAAGCAGGCGTTGGCACAGAAAGCGAGCAGAAACCACAGAAAGTCGGCTTCATGCAACAGGAGAAACATCTGCCGGTAATCTGGGTGTCCTGAGGTACACTTTCTGCTTCTAGATGAATATCTGAAGGATAGTGACATATGACAGGGTGCTAAACACATCGGAGGGTTGCCTAGGCAACCAGAGCCCGGAACGTCCGATAGGGAGGATTACAAAGCAAAACACAGCAAGTGAATCACTTCCTGTGTGGGCACCCCATAAGGCTGGTATTTATTAGTTATATACTGCATTTTCAATATGTGTTTTCTTGTGTTTTTAGCAACTAAACCAACATGGCAATATGTTTCCTGGTAACAATGACAGTACATTTAGTTGCTGAGGTTAACCATGCCACCCACCCTGTCTCATACTATCTGATACTGAAAGTTGGCAACCCTGTAAAAAGTCACGCTACTACCATTTCATAAAGAACTGCATATCCGCTTTAAAAAAAAGAAAAAAGAAGAAGAAGACACACGTTAAATGCACAGTGTTCTAGTTTTATGACATTCAGTTGATTACCGGATCTGGCCCCAAAAGAAATACAATACAAACCAAAGAGCCAAGATTTGAAATGAAAATGTTCATAGCAGGAGACAGCATGACGCTGTGGCTCTCATCCTGATGCACGCACTAGCTGTCTGTGGTTATGTGTCGTGAGGTAAAACGGGGGATTTTATGGCTGCAGCTCTCCCTCAGGAAGTGCAAACTAAGACTGAAATCAATCTAGAGATGAGATGGAGAGACGCAGACATGCGGGGAGAGAAAGCCCACTGCTGAGATCACATTAATCACACCCTGCACCTATGACAGCTTCTTGGAATAGCAGCCTCATTTGCACTGGTCTCTCCTGGTAGCTCACTGTGCATGAACGGGCCTGTTTTCTGTGCAGTAGTAGTGTGACTTTACTGTTCCAAGCGTCTCAGCGCTGCAGATTAAAAAGTCTGATGAATGAGCGTCGCACACTGAAGAACTGCCTGCACGAGTGGAAGGAATTTTTGCACTGCAGCGAGATCCAGCAGGTTCCCATCATTAGTGTGACTGCGTGAAGGTTCACACGTGACGTGCACAGAAAGGACCAAAGAACCATACCGCCAAGGCCACAAGGAAGAAGCACATTAAGGTCATGGAGCGGTCCAGCCAGTCTCCAGACCTCAATCCTGTAGAAAATCTGTGGAGGGAGCTGAAGCTTCGAGTTCCCAAGCAACAGCCAAGAAACCTGAAGGATTTCGAGTTTCTGTAAAGAGCAGTGGCCCAAAATCCCTCCTGAGATGTTTGCAAACCTGGTGACCAACTACAAGAAGTGTCGTACAGCTGTGCTTGCAGCAAGGGTTTCTCCACCAAGTGCTTAGTCATGAAACATTTATTTCATTCAATAACATGCAAATCAACTGATAACCTTTATATAGTGGTTTTTCTTTCTTGTTGTCATTACCAGGGCAGAAGAGCATGTGGCCAATCATAGTTTACGCTAAGTGTCATTCATCAACAGAAACTACAACCAGCACATGTGAATAACTCTGAAAGGTAAAACCTGACAGGCTGCATGCTGAAATGATGCAAGTAGCAAACATTCACCGCAGGCGGAGGAAGCAAATACTGATGCAAAGAAGGAGATAAGTGTGGCAAAAGAAGAGGTGGACAGCATTCCTCTCATTCCCAGCTTCATGCAATAGTCAAACAAAGCCGTGCTATATTTCCCTACACCTTGTCACGAAAGTCTGTGTAATCATTAAGCACAATTTCACCACTTAGAGGAATGGACAGTCTAGCTTTGCATAGGCGATTTGCATGGCAAATATGAGGTCCAAGTGTATATCTATCAAATACCGACATGCTTTACTCCTGCAGTGTTGGTGTGTTTAATAAGCAGAGACACAGTGGCAGGCAGATGTTAAAACAGCCAAACACAGGTGAGAAGAGCTCCTTTTCGACTGTCACAGACAAAGATGGGATTTTTTTCAGGCTGGTTTCAGAAATGCTGGGTGAAGGCCTGAGCTTCCACTGCTTTCCAAACAATGACTATGTCGGACACCCCTCCCTTCCTACAGACAGACCAACGCAGTAAAATGTGACCCTCATTCTTTGCTGTCTGGTATGTCAGCCTGTCAACACGCACTTTTTCTGTAAATCAAAAACAGAACATAAAATACCTTTTAGAGACATAATCTCATTTTGGATAGACCTGGGGTGGTCCATAGTCATTGTTTTGCCCTCCTTGTGAAGAGTGACGATAGGAGATGCTGTAAATGCTGATGCTGATTCAAAAGCCTGGCCTCCTTCCCCTCAAACGAAGACAGGACTGATGGTGAGTCTGAGCAGATTCCCGTGTCTGAAGTTTGAGTAGTGCCGAGTCTTTTCTGTCTCTCTTTGATCACTTTCCTCCACTGTAGGTCTACTGACCGGGACCCTCCTCTGTTTTGGTTCCTGTGATACACCATGTGCACACACACACACACTCATTCACACACACACACAAGCACGCAAACATCCTGTCTGCGCCGGCATCTGTTTGTGCAGAACTCCTCCCACCGCCCCTCCCTTTCTTCCTCCGCCTTCTCTTTCACCTAAAACGTCTGGCGCTGCAAACTCAGCCAGTGAGTGAGTGGATTATCTGCTTTGTCACGAAGCCAATCAAGACACAGAGCTGCCTGTCTGTCACTCTACCTGCCCACAAGGCTGACATCAGGAAGCAGTCTGTACAGATGATACAGAAAAGCAGCAGAGGGTAGAAGCCAGTGAATGCATAACCTGTGTGTGTGTGAGACCATGTAGTAAAAAGGAATCCCAGAACCACACCCAGATCCCTGCAGTGTTTCCCAAGCTGAGCCAGTGCTCCTATAAACCATCGCCAAACAACTTTTTCTCTAAATCCTAAAAAAAAACTAGCTCAGTGCTAATTACACATCTAGCAGCTGCATGAAACAAAAGCTTTTCTGTGACTGCGACGCTCCAGCGACACATTTTAGTTAGAGTACAAAAGGATATTGTTCAGAAACAGATGGGACAATATTTTACAAGTAGTGCAATTTTAGCAGAACAAAGGAAACATTAAATAACCAAAGCTGCTTAAAAGATTGGGACTGGTTCAACTGTATTTATTTATTTTTAACCACCGGGGGGCAGTAAAAAAAAGCCTCGTTAGAAAATAGTTGTTGCCTCGGGAGCTGAAAAATGAGGCCATTGCAGGAAGCGGTTAAAGACTGCAGCTACTTCAGGTGCCACAAAGGGAGTCAATCCCCACATGTTCAAATTACCAACTGCACAGCATCAAAAGCAGTTATGAAACAGTTATGACCTCTACTGATAGTTTCCCCGTTAAGTGAGGTGATTTGTTTGATAACTTAGCTATCTGCATCACAGGCATAACTCCCATGAAGTCACACACTAGTTAATGCCAATCATAAGTCATCAGCCAATGAGCGCACTGTGGACAATCCACTGCTTCAAGATTTTACTCTGTAAACAGGCACAAGAGCATTTCAAACATGCTTCCAGCGGCGCGTTCCAAATCGAACATGTACTGCCGAAATATAATGAACTCAAAGCGTTATTTCCTAAAATCTGCTTTTCGTGTCAGAATGAGTAACTTGGCGCAGTCATTAAATAATCAGAGCCTCCTGCGAATAAATCCACAGCTATCCTCAGTCAATAAACTGTTTCCTTTGCACTGACTTATGCTGTAAGCTCTAACATCAACCACTGATCAAGCCTCACTAAAGACGCCCTGCTGATACCCAGTAGACCAGGCTGTGCTTAAAGCCCCAGGAAATGAACTGGAGTGTACCAAAGAAAAATCTAACCAAATAAATGATGGCAAATCAATCCGCCCACTAATAATCAGTTAGCCTCTGTCTCAGCTCAGACAGCGGGTGGCCTTGTTGCAGTGCTATTATTCAATTGAGCTCTTGTATGGCCTCTTGTACATTACAAAGGACGTCTGGAGGAAATGACTGACATGGTTTTGGCAGCAGGGAAAATGGAAGTCTTGCTGTTCTTTACTGTCAAGGAGAATTCAATCATGTGTGTGTGTGTGTGTGTGTGTGTGTGTGTGTGTGTGTGTGTGTGTGTGTGTGTGTGTGCTGTGCTTAAGCACATCTATGCATGTCTCTTTGTTTTCCCTCTCTAAACAGTCCTGGT
>VOQJ01016446.1:0-18500 GCA_015052665.1 Apistogramma diplotaenia | reverse complement strand
AGAAACCTGAGCAGAGATAAGGCAAAATTACTGCACACAAAGTTTGTTCCGAATGCTCCTTCTAAACATTTCAAAAGCGACCTTGAGCAGGCTAAAAGTTGCTCTGCAGCAACTGGAACATCAAAGGTGTGTCAAAGTGCAGCTGCAGCCCTGCAGGAAGCCCACAATTGCAGTGATTTGAGCTTTCAGATAAGAAAACAAACAGGCAGCTTTTTTTTCCAGGGTTGGCGTTTGACCTGTGGTCTAAGGGAGGGCCGGCACACCCTTTAGAGCCCCAGCGGTCAGCAGACGCATGAAAGCACTAGAGACCCTGTTTAGTTTTACAGCAGTCCATCATCTGAGAAGCATCTTTATCTATGAAGCAAATCTGAGGCCGGTTTGCGTAGCCCCTTTCGGTGAAACGGAGGAGTCGAGCTTGCCATTTAGGGTAGTTTTTCCTCAATCTAACTGCATATTCTGTCAAAGCCTCAGAGAATCTGGCTGTGGAAGGCATTCGGCGCTGCTAACAAGCTTTACTCCTCCATCTTTGGTGTCTTAGACCAGAAGAGATTAAGTGATCCACGGAGAGAGGAGAATGCAACGGGTTATTCCGTGTGGTATGTTTGCAGTCCCAAAGGGAGAGCATGTGCATGTGGAAAGATCAGTGAGAAACCTAATGTGCAATGTCAGTGTGCGCGCACGTGGGGCACATTCCCCCCACTGTCAGCTGCGCGGGGTGACCTGCAGTGACATTCCCGGCCCGTGTGTCGACTGTCATGGCGCACGGCTCCAGTTGCTCTGAATGCCACTGACCAGCAATAAACTCATTGCCTTTCAGTGTCAGGAAATGATGGAAAATAATACACACTCGTGAATGCTTGCTCACAAGCATCATTACCTGGTAATATGAAGGCATCAGATCACGCGCTGAGGAGTATTTTTATCATCACTCACTTTGAATGTTATAAGCCTGAAGACTGCTTGGCAAAGAAATTATTTCCACTTACTCAAAAAGAATCTGGACAGTGTTCAGCGTGAATACGATTACTCTATCAAACCGTTCTTGTCTCGCCTCAACAGAGTGCCCCTTCACCCCGGACACAGAGATGCCTCTTAATTCCAGCCACGCTGAAACACACTGGACTTCGGTTTCTGTGTACGCTGTATTTCAGTCTCTGCTTACAGGAACAAGGTGGATTCAGGCCCTGCAGGGAAAAAGTAACTGTACTCGGAGTCACAATATCCAAAAATGAAGACTCACAAAAGGACTAGCAAGAAGCTAAATGTGGCTGCTTAAAGAAAGAGAACAAAACACTTGTGTTTAAGATCAATGTGTCACTCAAAATGCACATGTACGCACCCCCCCCCCTTTTTTTTTTTCCAGAGGGGAGGGCTGGGAAATGAGGGGGAGAGATTGTTCTCCCTGTTCTGGAAGTGGTGGCTCTGCTTTTAAAAATATTTTCCCATCTACACTATGTGTACAATATGGTGCAGCAATGGTGTGCTTTCACTGCACTGTGTGTGCTAAGCTGCAGCACTCCAGCATGTTTTGTTCTCCCCATTAAGTTTTTCACAGCTCATTGGAGCCTTGAAGCTACAGTCCCAGACTAATACTGGACTTAATAAAGCCTCACAGCCCTGCCCTGCATTATAAAGCAGAGGAGACAAAGTCCCTTTGTGTCAGACACAACCCAGGTGTTAGAACGTTAGTATTTTCCACACAAATGTGTTTTCCACACTCCCTTTTCCCTCTCAAACCACAAAGCCATGTGTTTCAAAAGCCCTTGTAAAAATCATGGGGAAGCTATAAATGCTTGCACACCACAGGGCTCCTTATTTGTTTAAAAAGAGCAACAGTAAGCCGTGTGAGCTGTCCGAGCCCGGCAAAGCTGTGAACTGAGAGGTCTGGAGCTCCAAAATGTGAGACGGGAGAGTTAGCTGACAGATGTCATTCAATCTGCTGGTTAAGCAGCTCTCACGTCGTCCGAAAGCAAACAAGATGTCAGATTAAATAGGATCATCAGGACAGTTTGAAGCCAAAAATCGCCGTCTACTGAACTGCTGTGCATCACTGTGCAGATCCACATCAGCCTGACTCAGCGTTCAGACAGGAGAATGACTTTGAAAGGTGGACTCTAAGTGGGTCATAACTAAATGTGTGATGTATTTATCCAGAGGCATCATTTTCATTTGTGAAGCTTGAAGATAAACGTCTTCCAGAGGTTTGTTTGAAGTTTCAAGTTTAGCACTATGGCTAAACTAACTAGCACACTTGTTGACACCCACCTGTTGCTCAAAGAACCCCAATAACGCACAACTTTTTATAAACTGGTAAACTATAAGGTGCTTTTCAGACCTAATTGAGCACTCAGAGCACTTTTTGCACTGTTATTCTATATCTAAGTGCTTTGTCTAACAGTCACGCACACACTCACGCTCTGATGATGACTCAGGGGGCAGGGTTCAGCGTCTTGCCCGAGGATACTTTGACATGCAGACCGGAGGAGTTGGAGATCGACTCCTTGACCTTCCAATTAACAGATGACCTGCTCTGCCACCTGAGCCCTAAGCCACCCTACAACTTATATCTATGTGACCTCGTCCACAGTCCTATTTTGAAGCTCCTGGTTTAGCACTGTGGAGGTTGACCTTTTTCATTTTAGAGGAAGTGACCATATTTGGATGAAATGGTAGAGCACTAAAACTACCACGTTTGGTTAGCAAGGTGCATCCACAGCAGTCACATAAAACAAAGATAGAGTTGGCAAGAACATGATAAAGTATAGAAAGCAGAATGCTGTGAACATGCATTCAAGAGAGGCAGAGTACAGCGTTAGCCATCAAGAAAAGAAGAAGAAGAAGACGCATATTATGCACAGCTACCTGCAGCCAGACCCCAGTGCAGGACAAAAAAACAGTGAGAAGAGCAGGCTGCAGAATGGTGACACTTTCAAGGTCCTGAAAATGTTAAACGATGCAACAATTCAAGCCACAAGGTTACTGTTTTTTCCAGACATTCCCCTTTTCGTTCCCAAGTAATGAAAGCATTCAGATGATCGGATAGCACGAAAACCGACCTACAGTGCAGCCTGATAAACCAAACCAGCTGCTTTGGAGGTAAAAGCAAATCAACAGACAGAGTTCCTTTTACTATTAGCATCTTATCTCTCTTACAGTTAAATGTAGCTAAACAAGAGGTTTGTGTAAATGCTGTGTGTCTTCATGTTTTTTAATCGTCTGACTTCTTCTTCAGACCGGGTGAATCGAGCATTAGGATTACAGGAGTGATTGCTCACAAAAACTCACAAAAATACGACCAAGAGTTAATGAAACCGGAGTCATCTTTGTAAATGACTTTCCACTCACACAAAGCAAAACACCCATCCTGTAAAGCATTAATAAACAGCTCCTGTGACACTGTATCAGTGTGCAGATTATTTTAGGTGTTTCAAGATGCATATACTGAGTCGGGGACACATCAGCATCGCTTTCCTTTAATTCTTCTCCTTTCTGTCCCTCTCTGTAGCTCGCATTACTCCACTCACATGCCAACGAGCATAAAAGACCACAGATTCAGACATAAAAGAACAGCAGCTTCTGTTCTTCAAAACTGACTGTTTGACAGGGAGGCCGACAGATTGGGGGAACATCCCTCTGAAGCTTCTTGCTCTCTCCCTTAAAAGGCCCTAAAGGGATCCCAGCACAGTTTTGCTTATCAAGATCTGCCCCCTAGTAGCCTCTGAGTTGAGTTGTGTGTCAATGCTGATCTATCCCAAGCAACAGGATGCTGACACACGTGAAAAAATATCACAAACTAAAAAAAGAAAGGGAACAACCCACACAAATGTAGCAGCTCTCACAGCAGTGTAGCAAAAGGGCCTTTGTGACCCTCGTGCTAAACAGCGACACACCCTGTATGAGGTGGGTTCCAGTATATTTGATGGAAATACAGTAAAAGTAAAGTTCCATGACCTAGATTTTCCCTTTCGGTTTGCATGGTGGGCAACTGAAAGCTCTTAAAAGGGCACCATTTGGCTGCACTACTATTAGGGGAAAGTCCAAAATGTCATACTTCTGCAAGTTGACACACACAGCCGGATCCAGAGATTTTCTACCAACGGTCTTTTTTCCACGAGCGTTTCACCCGGCACTAACATCTGCTTATGGCTGACCTCAATAAGAATTCAGCACTTGGTGCTTGTAGAAGTGGCAGCCACAGTGTATTCAGCTCACTGCAGTGGGAGAAGGAAAAGAAATCGCCCACATTTGATGTTACTGGCAGTAATGAAGGTCACATAACTTAACTTTTAAGTTTCTCAAAGTGGTTTCGTGTGTGGCAGAAGGTAGATTAAGTCATGTGACATAGCATTCTAACTTGGATGGCAAAGTTGAGCCTGTCCCTGAATGAATGAATGAAATCAATGAATCAAAAACTACTGGGAACTGGAGCCAGTTTTCATAAAGCCAATCCAAATGGAAAAAATATAACTGAATACCACATTGACAGAACTCTATGAAAAATGGATGTAGCCATGGAGATGCCATCAGTAGGCTGTAGACTAGCGTGAGGAGCTGCATATTGACTTTGGCATTTTGGCTGTATAGTTTGGGTAGTTGCCATGAAGCCAAACTAGCAAGCTAGCTAGCTAGCATGATTTATGTACCAGGGTTTAACACTGGTGTGTAGCCTATGCACACTGACTCAGTTGAGCTATTTCTTATGTTTAGTGGTAATTAGCACTAACATTAGCAGCGTAATGTTAACATGCTACCTCGGTAAACGAAAACATTACACAGCACTGTTCATAGGTTAGCATGCTAAGACCTACACCATACACTGAATCCATTTAAGTTTTAACAGCATTTACTGCCTTTAGATTTTTAAATGTCTACTAAACTCTAAAAAAATAAGTTTCAGATGATCCTACAATGCTGTTGTCAGTGCATAGTATTTTAATTCGCCCCTAACCCCAACGCTCACTCAGCCAAACTCAATTACAAAAGAATCTTTCCAACCTTTCCAAGCCAACCATCGTGACCTGAACTTGGCATTAGTACAGTCTCATAGAGCAGTTGGTGTGCTTGCAAACACAGCACAAAGATAATACCTGGCAGTTGAAGGCGATGCAAATCCGCCATGAAAGAAACATAGATAGCACTCTTCATGGCAAACTTAGAACCAACATCTGAACAGTCTCCAAACAAGCTAAATACGAGGAGGTGATGATTCTCACTGTCCTGTTCTTTACTGCTGGTTCAAATCAGGTTTATAATGAAATAAATTCTAGAAAAATCAATGACTGGACTCAAGGATGAACCAGAGGTAAGCAGAAACGTGTGATAACCAAAACACAGGCTGATTAAATGAGTCACAAATATATTCAAGAGCCGCTGTTAGCTGTGGAAAAACTACACTTTTGAACAGGACAAATTCAGGCACTGCTACATGTATTTATAACACCCTGTTACAGAAACCTGATTTGAAAACACTTCAAGTACAGACACTTGGCCTCACACAATCTCTAAGCAACTATATACACGTGTAGTTGTTGTAGGTTAAGTGCTTTTCTCAAGGGCCCTCAACCCATGGCAACCAGCCAACACAAGCCGGGAAAATATAACGGAAACTGTCATTTACAATTTTTAAAGTTCTGACAAGTTATTAGTGAATATGTGCCAGATAAGACTAACTTTCATATCCTCAGTGGCTTTAAACAGACACACACCTAACACTCATACACAGGCTAACTTGTCACTTGGCTTTTTAAAGCGTTCATTCATCACAAACGTATGTGACAAATGACTTCCCACACTGCTTTCCACGTCACGCATACTGGAAACAGAATCTGCTGCAGTCATGCACAGACATACGCCTTACATCTGCACTCAAGAAGTCATTCATCATGACACGTATGTCCAAAATACAGATCGATCTTTATAGTTTCTGTTCCTGTCAGACGCTGTTATTTCTCCTCTGCACATCAAAGCTAGACTCTACTTAATAATTCACAACTGTTTGATGTTTTTCAGACAAGAAGAAACTGCAATTTAAATTACCCATAGCAGATAATCAAGCTGGCCAAAAGTAACAGTTTAATTGGCTGACTGAACATTGCCGCTGCTATATTTAGGGCTTATTTTAAGTCCTGCATGCGGGGCACGGGACAGGGCCCTGTAGGACACCCACTGGGGCAAAAATGCATGCCAGCTGTGGCTGTGTACTCACAGAAGTCCACCCGACTTGCACAGGGCAATCCCCCGCTCAGACAGCCCAGTAACACTGGCATCAGCTGCTGCTGCAAATTGCATTAGAGGACAGCGGGATGACAGCCAGGTCTTTACCATCCAACCAGCTACAATTCAGAAAAGGCAAGGAGACAGCAGTGAGTAACATTAGAAAGCGCAGACTGACTAATTGACTATAATTGTATTTTAACCCATTTGGAAAATATGCTTGATATCAAATCCAGAATGATATTTATGCTCTAGTCCTGACTCTTTGTAAATTAGTACCACTGGACACATTTATAGTAACATGAAGAAACGAGCGGATTCGAAGGCTCTGAGGCGGCACGGTGGTGCAGCGGTTGGCACAAATCGGCTGCTCATCCGAGGCCTTTCTGTGTGGAGTTTGCATGGTTACCCTGTGCCTGCGGGGGTTTCTTCCTACAGTCCAAAGGTTAATTGGTGATTCTATTGTATATGGGGCTAGAAAAGTGGTTCTGTCTCACTGTCATGTACTGGCAACCTTTCCACAGAGTACCCCACCTTTCAGGTGACGGGCAGGGGCGGGGTGGGGGAGGCGGCTCAGAGATGCCCACCAATCCAATGTTCTGCAAAAATAGACAAAGCAGCATGTAAAGCCAGAGGAGCCACAGCTTATGGAACCACTGGGGACACATGCAGTAGCTAGAAAGGCAGCCGAATGGGTGGTGGGGGGCTTCGCTGTAAAGTACACGGAGCGAGCTAAGCTTCTGTGCTGCTGTAACTAGGTTAAGTCGATGTGGATTTTCAGTTTTCAAGGAATTCAGCAATTTTTTATTCCTTAACTTGATGTCATTTTTTTTCTTCTTTCTTGCCATGTTCTACTTTACTGTTTTATTTACCCTCTCTGTCATCTTGTGATTTTGCCCCCAGTATCACCTGCTTTACAAGAGTGTCTGTGGGACAGTCTTGTATATTATATTTACATTTTATAAACAATTCAATTCAATCATATTTATATGGCACCAAATCACAACAGGCGCCTCGAGGCAGTTTATATTGTAAAGTAAAGTCCATACTACAGAGTTTTCACACCACTCCACTTGTTTAATTCCCTGAATATATATCCCCATGAATCCAACCCACAGATATGCACTGGACCTTTGAGTTAAATGCTAAAGCCATACTCACAATGAAAGCACAAGCATAGTGATGGTCAGCAAGTACAATGTTAGTTTAGTGTACTAGCGGCCCTTCCTACTTCCTACAATACCAGTTATTTCAAATGAAGAGACCAGACACGTCAGCAACGGCAAAGAACAGGCTAACTGCGCCCAGGTAGGCACACATCCACACCTGGAAAACTGTGTGCTGTATCGCAAATGTATCAGTGATTGCACAGGCAAATGATGTCTTTGCATGGTAGCATAAAGATACCACGAGGCAGCTTTCTATGTTGAGTGAACGTTTTACATAATATTAACCCGGTCAAGAGTTTGTAGCTTTTGGCACCAGTTATTAGAGAAACATGAGAAATGCCAGAACAAATATCCACAATGTCATCCTGTGTAGATCTCGCAAGAAATCTGTTAGCTGTTTAAACACAGAGTGGGCTCGGTATGCAGAGAATATGGACAGGTATTTGGGACAGTGTGGTCGTGTTCTGCAAAGATGCAAATGAGTATGCGAGAGAAAAAAGGAGACTGTAAAACTGCTGGGTGCTGCTTTACATACCTAATCGTTTCCATAATTAAGCTCTGTGAGGTATAAACACACATGCAGCCAAGCTGCAGGCGTTTTTCATTCACAGCACCTCCCAAAGCTTTGCACATTCTACATAAAAGTTGCAAGTGTTAGTTACATTAGCAAAATATCCATGTGTAATATAATACGAAAAAAAAAGAAAGATGGGAAAGTCAGACAGTCTCTCATTGGCTGTCATCAGCGTGCCTTAATAAGGAGAGCAGGACCTCTGCGGAGACGCTGTTGAGCACAGAACGTCAGGAACATAAACACCTGCCACCGAGCCAGCTTCTGCTTCCCATTACCTCCCGGTACGGAAGCAGCATCACACAGATCACAGAGATCTGACAGGCACACCCTGCAGCGTACACAACCCGGCACAAACGCAGCAACTCTGTTCCAGCGTTGATGTTTCCAATGCAGTGAACAGCTAAAAAGCGCCTGCGCGTCTCCTACCCGAAGGCATGCTCACTATGCTATGAGTACACGTTCTTATCAGTCTGTATTTCAGCAAAACCGCCGCCGAAGCCCATAAAACGTTGAGACTTGATAACAGCATACCAGCAGTTTTGTGTCACAAGTCAACCTGTCTGAATTTCCTGCTAAACGCAACCAATTCCCACTGGAACGGCCAGCGGGACGGGCCAAAGTATTTGGTCATCACTGAAGTATTCTGCAGTCATTCCGTTTGTTTACCGTAATCACAGAGACACTTAAAATCAATGATGGTGATGGTTTACAGATGTTAACAATGCCAAGTTTGGCAACATTCTTTTTTTAATGATATGGAATGTGTACACAAAGAACATGCTGATACACAGAAAACAAGCCATGGTGATTCAGCACAAGCACAGCTGCCAGATTCTCACAACAGAGAGGCAGAGGAGGAAAAAAAACTGGGGCAATATTTATAGAGTAGCTCGCGCTCTTTCTGATGATCCTTTGGAAGAGAACAGATGAAACACGCAGCGGGAATTTAGTGGAAGGAAATGTGAAAGAAAACCGACACATGAGCCGTGGAGGGCAGCGGTACCTCTGGAGGACAGCTCGTGAAGTGAAAGCGGCTGGAGGATGCTGCTGACAGCTGATGCGGAGAAAGTGAAAGTGCTTGTGGAGATGTGCTGTTGTGATAGCTGACTCCCGTGTGGATGGATTTTGCTTCATCCGCAATCGCTACCTCCTTCCTTCTCGTCTCCATCTTTGATTAAACGTTGTGCCGCATTAACATTTCCAAAAAAAGTAAAGTACAGGAGATAATCCAAAGAAGGCGTGCCACGCTGCACACTCGGGGAGATAATGGGATAAAATCAGATGGAAATTTGAGGAGAAACCAGGAGCTTCCTGCGGGGTGCTAATGGATTTCACTGTTGCTTAGCGGCACCTGTTAGTGCCCTCTGTAGTGCCGGATACAAGCTACAGTGGGCTGAGATTTTAAAATCTTCTTTTATTGTCATCAAGGTCAGAGGTGAGCAGAGAAGGCTGTTTGGTAGCCACATGGACTGAAGCCCTCCTGTAATTCCACTGGACTCTTGCAAAACACACACACACACACACACACACACACAGGAGGTAGCGTGGAAGAGTGACAGCCAACATGTGTGGCAATCAATAAAACACAGCAGTCAAGAGATGCAGCATGCAAGACTACGGCTCCGCGCGGCAGCCGGCACGTTTTAAAGGTGCCCATGCAAACAGGCACATGTACCCACCTGTGCTGTGCAATAATACCAAAAATAGATCATTAGACAGGCGCAAACACAAAGACACATCTTTCATGAGCACTTGTAGTTACATGTGGCAGCTGTCATCACTATAATATGAGCACAAGCTCCCACCTTTATACTTCTCCCTGACGTTTTCATAAGCCTGGATGAAGTCCTGCTCCTCAGCGTTGGGAGGCAGAAATGCAGGTTCATACATGGCCATCCCGGCACCCTCTTCCTTCTTCTTCTTCTTCTCCTCTTCTTTCCTTTCTGTGTGTTTGGATGTGTGTGAGACAGTCCGTGCTGTCCTCCGTCTGGTCTCTCAGCTGTGTGCGAACCCTCCACAGCTCGAAACTTCATTCCACAGGCCAGCGTCACACACACATGCACACAAAAAGACACACACACACACACACACACCCCTCCACCCCCTTCTCTTCCATACCCTCCCATAGCCTGGCTTAGAAATACTAATATAAATGTCAGGCTCCTCCTCTTAAAGACACAGACTGGAAGAAAAAGCACATGCTCTCAGCAGCAGCGAGAGCAGAGCAGCAAAGGGCTCTCCGCTTCGGACGATTCCAACTGTAAAGAATGGCCAGCATAAGATTTCCTGCTGCCATGTTTATGTGACCTCATAAAATACTAGAAAAACTGATATTATGAAATAGATGAGGGAAGTCTTAATGAAGGCGGGACTGAAACTTCACTCAGAATTAGGCAACAGATAAGTTCAGCATTGGGAAAACAAACTTGAATGACAACATGCTTTTAGAGATCAGTGTGTTTTTGTATCACTGCACCATTGTGTGCAGTATGTCAAGCACTTAACTTCTTTGTTAGCTCGGAGTGGTAATCGTGGGTCCGCATCAGGTGATCTCATCGTGGGAGGCTGGTTTTAACAAGACTAGGGTTGGTTTTGAACAGTAAATTAGAAAGAAAAGTATATTTTTCTAGCCGACCAGAGTGTTAGCATGTGTTTATGGCTACTTAAAAAAAAAGAAGCTACCTTCCTCCCCTCACAGCGAGCAGCTCCACGTGTTTGATTTGGCAGATTTTTTACGCCGCACACCTTTTCTGGCACAATCCCCAAAGGAATTATGGCTACTTAATGAATACTGCTAATGTTTATCAGGCTCTATTACATGTGCCAGTCTGTGAGCAGAATGATGCCTCCGGATATTAAAGTCATCGCGCTCTTTCACTTGTAATCCTTCAAAGATTAAGTGTGACAAACGTGTGATGCATTAGTCTTTCATCAGCCTGTTTATTAATCCCACGCTGACTGCTGTAAACAATGCTCAGCCTGCACACGTGCAGTCATGTAAAGAGGTGCAGCACAGAGTGTATAATGGCATATTCTATAAAAACTGAAGTCACTAATAACCATGCTGTGTGGTGAAGCAAACTGAACTGTGATTTTACTGGTTTCCAGTTTGAAAGTCTCTTCCACTGATAACTTGAAAACCAGCTGCCTGATACTGAGTCGGTCCTTTCATGCCACCTCTGACAAATTAGGGCCGCGACAGGACTTTAAGGAGTCGTGCGCTGCCGTGGAGCCTGTAGGTGAAGGGGGTGAAGGGGGTGGATCTTCTCATCCCCTAATGTTTAAACATTGGGGGAATTCAGATGCCGGTTTGGCACCTGTCTATTAAAGAATCAACATTATGTTCCACATTAGTTTTTTTCAAAAACATCAATTTAAAATATGTATCTATCAGTACCTTTGCAAGTTTCTTCTAATGAAACCAGGGTGAATACTCCACCCAGCGGAACCAGCAGGCAGCTGTTGTGTTTCAGCCGGTCTCTGAGAAAGTTGATGCCTGCAGCACGGTGAATAAACACATTCGGTTGCAGATATGCCCTTGACATCCACAGGGGAACATCAAAGTTTGGGGCAACCACTGAATATTCAACAAATGCCCTGACGGCCGAGCTGACAGTCTGGACGAAAATAGAGGTTTAAAAAAAACTCCCACCAATGCCGAGGCTTCATTTATCAAGTAGATGTTTGTTTTAAGGATAATAAAAATTCACATGGTGCTTTGATTAACATCAGCGCAGGCTGTAGCATTAAATATGATAAATAACAGTGATGAAAGCAAACTGATGCGAGCTGACAGAGACGTACTGTACTGTGCTCCCAAAAGGAATTAGGCTGCTGGAATCTAACAACGATGTCTTGTTGAGGAATTTCATGATGGCGACGCTCATAAAAATGAGGAGGAAAGTGAAGACCTTGTCACACTTGCACTGTTTCCAGGCTGGATTTTGCGTAGGAGTGTGTTGCGGCAAAGCAGCAGGAATGTGATGTAGGAAAAAGGAAAATCCCTGCAGCTCAGCCTGACTGTTGGATGCTTCTGTGTCCTGTGACATCAGCCAGGACACTTTCCTGAGAGGAAACATGATAAGTTCACTCCAAACTACTGGCGGTGTGTGTGTGTGTGTGTGTGTGTGTGTGTGTGTGTGTGTTTTCACTTATTCCAACAGGAAATTTCATTACTAGAGACTGTATGTCTTTTGTGTCTTCTTAACAGCAAAGCACACACTCTTTTTTCCCCTCACATTTTCTAGCCACTATTTTGATTAAAATACACAATTAAAATATGACATAACCTCCTATTTAAAAAAAGATTACATATCCAAAGGAACAGGGAGAGGCCCAACAGAAGGATGACATCAGAGAGTAAGGGAATGAAGGGAAGGCAACGGCCTACAGAAACGTTTTATTAGTAAGTAAGTTACTAGATATTACTGTGACATCACTATTTTACTGCTGGGAAGTGAGCGTCACACACACGGATGCCGAGCCACTATTAATGGTCAGTGACACTGGATCTCAACCTCATTCTCACACGCCCAGTGGTGACACTTAGAGGATCCTTATGTGTCTCACTCTGAATGTGCTGGATCATTGCAGCTCTCGGTCCACTCACAAACAGCTGGATCACTTTATTATCTGGCTCCATTACATCTGCTTGTTTACTCAAGCTGCTGCTTTTAAGAGCTGATGATCTGGCAATGTGAACGGGTCACATAAAAGTTGAGGAAAAGTCGTTTTCCAGATCTCCCTCATCGACACCCAACAGGTGCGTGCAGGGGCTCGTGGCTCCCACGTGGACTCTTTCATTTACACACACAAGCTTTCCACATTAGGGGATCTAAAAGTGGGGTTTCTAATGTGCGAACCGCTTAACACACGTGTGGATATTTGTATGATGCCCACATGCATTTGCACGTCACCTGATCCATCTCCTATCAAGGGTCCCGGGAGATAAACTGAACAGAACAAAGTAAAATAAACTCTAAATAATATTTTACAACTGACAAGAGCTACTTTGCCCCACAGACTGAATTTCTTGCTTTGTTCTGTGGTTAAAAAAGCTGCACAGCCGTCCAATAAACAGCTTTTTATGTTGCAGTACCTTCATAATGGTTGATATTGTGATGGGGCCGGCTATGACAGGCAGCCTTAATATTACTGTCTTTCACACTGTTCGCCTCCCAGAATGAGATGGCAGTCTCTCACAAATCACAGCAAATCTTTTCTCAAGTGGATTACAGAAGCGCAGCTCGCAGGAAAAGGAATGAAAATGGGGGAAACAAACACCTAGACTGTGGACACAGGCACAGGCGGGAGTTTAATGCTGGCCGACAGCGAGACTGATCGGTCTGGCTGTGAAAGATGACACAAAGCCCAGAAGCACCGAGGCAGCTGAGGGACAATTTGTGACCTGCTCGGAGTGAAACAGGGCTGATCCTCGATCAGATTTGTAGAGACGTGTTCTGAAAAACAACAAACTCTCATATTGTCTTTTGCCTTCTTTGTATTTGATTAATAGCATTTCAAAGAAATTACATGTGCACTTATGTCAAGCTTAGGCCGTCTTCTTTTCACTTCTCACTGATGCATGTGACGTGCCTCCTTCTTTCTTCTTAAAGCTGCATTTGTCACTGCAGCAGCTGATCCTCTGACTCTGTCAGTTATCCAAGCCTACAATGATGCCAGTATGGTGCAATCAAGCTGCAATGCTGCTGTGATCACAACAAAACTACGGGCAACAGACAATCATAGAAACAGGCCTGGCTCCCTCTTCTGGATACCCACAACAGAAACAAATGTAAGGCTCAGAAGGTCCAGACAGTCTGCTGCTGACTGTTCTGACCTTTCCAGTCCAGCCACACGTTTTCGTCACGGCTCATTCAAAGCATGTGAAACTGATGGTGAGGAGCAGCATTCCTTCCAGTGGAATGAGAAAGGGCACAAAGGTCAAATGTGTAAAATGAAGGAAAGTGTTCTGCCCGAAAGGCTCTCGCAGTGAGTGTGAAAGCAAAGTGTCTGATTTAAAAGAAAGGCAGAGCTCTGTAGTAGTCAATGCTATTTCAGACGGCTGTGGAAATGAGACGCATTTTCCAGAAGCAGCGATGACACTCCAGGATGAACACTTTCAGGGCACCAGCCTAGTTAATAGAAGCTGCCACCTGCTGGCCAAATGCGTTATTGCTGCCTGAAGGAAGGCCAGCGGCTGTGTTCACCTGCAGGGAGCTACAGATGTGTGATCAGATGATGTTCAAGGACCTATTGTAGGAGGCAGGATCGGAAGGCCTTTCATAACCGAATCAGCTCGACACAAAGCACCTTATAATAAAATGTCAATGCATTCAGTTCTCATGAAATCTGCCACAGGGCAAGAGTTTGATCATGTTTAGCTGAGCCGCTGTCAGCAGTACAATGACTGCGTTTGTGCAGAAGATGATTTCGACTTCAAAGGGTCACATTTAACAGAAGTGGCAAAAAGTAAAGTTCTTTGAGGTTTGATACAAAAGCAAAGGATCCCTGTGCTGCAACACCCAACATTACAGCAAACTGACGGCATGGTACAGGAACAGCTGGCAATTAGCGTCTCAGCATAGTGGATTTCAGCTGAAACCTGCTAAAAACGAGCTAGCAGGCAGTAGAGAAATCCCCAGCTGTGCGTTCCCATCCAAATATGATCAAGTCCAGTTAAAAAAAAAACACCAAGATGGTAACGAGGTTTCATAACAGCAGCTTACACACAAGTGAATGAATACAGTGAAAGATCTCAGAGAATCACTGCATTAAACTATCACTGTGTGTGTGTGTGTGTGTGTGTGTGTGTGTGTGTGTGTGTGTGTGTGTGTGTGTGTGTGTGTGTGACCGTGTGTCTGTGTGTGTGTGTGTGTGTCTGTCTGTGTGTGTGTGTGTCTGTGTGTCTGTGTGTGTCTGTGTTGGTATCACTCCCTTCCACTAGAGGGCTCCACTTATTTTTGTTTGCATGTGGGCGGGCTTTGACTAGCAAGTAAGCCAGAGAGAGAAAGTGGCTTCTCAGCAGCAGGAGAGCAAAACGAACTAAACGAACTCAACAAGCCCTAAACCTGCTACTTAAAATTATAAATTACATTGCCCCAACGTGGTAAGTTGTTGTGATGACTGTCGAACATCTGTTTAACTGTTTAATCTGACTTTGAGTTGTTTTATAGAAGTAAACTATCGTTAGTTTCGCGTAATGGTGGACTACGCTTTCCCACGTTACTTTTCTGATTAGACATGTCGCTGTATATTCTGTCGAGATGTATAGTGAATGCATATTCAGTTTGATTCCACGTTTAGAGATGTAATATCACTCCTGATGTTTAATTTGATGTACTTTATGTTTGGTTTAGAGCAATAACTAAAAACACTAAAGATGTGTGATTAATGGAGTATAAGGTTAAGTTTATAATGTGTGTTATGGCAAATTTGAATCGCTGAGTTATGTGCATTTAATTTAGTACGATTCTAATTGTGTCTTGTTTGTAAGAAAAGTTAAAATTTGTGTTTATTTTGTATATTTGACACTAAAAGGTGTAATTTCATTTGTTTACAGTTTAACCAGCTGTCATTACGCTGTGTGTCGCCAAAGGGCAATAAAAAACAACTAACAACAACAAGTCTATGTTATTCGTAACACATGTGATGTGGATGAGGTCAGCTGGCTGAACCCGACACAATCACAAATAACACTGCCCAGACATGATGGTGCAGACTGAATCTCTGTCCTATGTGCTGTGCTTTTCATTTGCTTTTTATTTTTGTCTACATTCAGCACTGTCATGTTCGTATTCACAAATGGAATAAACATTTTCTGCTGTCTACATGCCCTGGCGGCTGTGTTTTAAATTATTTGCTGTAGTGTATAACAGATGGTCTCTGTGCATATTATTCGCAGTGTGTGTGACTTGACCGCAGTGTTTGGTTTTGCACACAGATCACTGTCTTTTGCAGTGATTATTTGATTTTTAATGAGAAAGTCTTGGATTTTGGGGAATTAGCTTGAGTTTTTAGATTTGTTTTTAAGGTTTTGGGAAAATGGGAAATGTGAGTTAGCAGTTCAGAAACACTGTATGTTTTTCCTTTGGTTAACACAAAGGTTGTTTGCTGTTCTGTCTGTTCTGATTCAGTGACCCAATAAGATGTCGACCTTGTGGTTCTTTTTTTCTTTGAATTTTAGTTGCTGTGAAATTTTCAGTCTTTGCATTCATTAATAATTCTCTTAAATTATTTATTTTTCTGTACATGAGATGACATTGATGATGCAAGATTTTATTTTATTTCTCCTCTTCATGCAGCTCCTCGGGGCACTTGAATGGCATGCCTGGTTGGATGTGTTAAAGAAAGTAGAATGAGGGGCCAGAGTGCATGTGGCCTAGCAGAGTTCTAAAAATAAATTTAGTGCATTACATGCTTTTAACTGAGAAAAGATGGCATGCGCCAAATTTACTAAATAAAATAGAAACAAAACAAACAAACAGAATATTGTGCTGCAAAAAGGGGCACTTCTATCTATGCAATTACCTGACAACTAGGTACAATCAGCACTTAGGTAACAGCTAAGATGCTGTGCAGAACCCTCAAGCTCCCAGGCCTCTGGTAGAGGACCCGAACTTTTATGACAAAGACCGCCCATCAGGCAAGAAGGGATTTTTATATATTTTTTATAACCATCCCCTGTTATAATCTGTAAATGTATAGTCAGTCAAGTTTACAGTTACTCACATACAAATGCATTAAATGCCATTCACAGATCTTCACCCATGAGAGATTATATGTATGAAGTCATTAACAAAGCTTTCTGCATCCCCTTAATCTAAAGTGTAAGCTGTTCACCTTATACAAATAACAGTTTCATTGTTCATTAAGTGTTGCAAATTGTTTTGTTTAATCATTCTATAACTTTGAAATTTTAAATATAAACACAGGCTCAAACCATTTTTGGTGGCTTTAAGAAATCCAACTGTTTCCAAATATGACAAAAGGATATCAAAACAGAACGATACCTTTCTAAAACAGAACACAGCAATTGCATTGCACGTGCTTATTTTTTTGAGAATTTGGCCTCCAGGCGGTGGTGGAAGGTAACAATGTAACAATAACAACAAGGAGGCCATGTCTTGGTCATAGGCTGAGAACAAATAGAAGAATTATTTAATGAAAACACTCTTAGAATTTATTTTTCACATATTAGTGATAACAGGGAGGTATATTCATCCAAACAATCAGATCAACTTATTCCAGCAAAAATCTGTCACGTGTTCTAATTTTCTCATTTTAATCATAATGAAATCAAATGTGAAAATAATGAATAAAGCTGCTCTAAGTGCAATTATAGCAAATGCTTTAAAACAAGGAAAACAAGCACACTCACTTGTTGCCTCAAAGTCACTTCCTGGTGCACTTTCTGCTGAGTGCAACAAGTGACACAACTCCTGTGTGGAAGTGAGCCACTTATCGACTTTTATGAAGTCCTGAGCCATCGTTAAACTACTATTACTACAAGAAATACGTCAAAGTTCAAGCCTTTCTAAACATCTTTTCAGTAGATCCACAAGGGAAAATCAGCAGAAGCCCGCAACAACTTACCTGAGGGTGACAAAAAGGAGCTGAATGTTCACTCTTATATGCTTCTCTTATGTTCAGCATTTAATCTACAACCACCAGAGGCACACAGAATCGCCTGAAGCAGCTGCTGTCTTTAACAATTTGTCCTAAGCCAAGTGATCATGTCCACCATGCACATATCATTAGTACACTGCAGTAACTGAGTGCTAGCTAAACCTTTTATTGGACTTTGAATTTGAAGCAAAGTACATATTCAGTTTAATATTATAACTTACACCCTGATAAAGTGCCTTAAGCTATCAGAATATCAAAATATTTTATTGATAAATTGAGTCCAACCTTAAATGGCACAACAGATACATTCTGGCTTTGGCCTTATAATAGTATCTGCAGAATCATTTAAGGCAGAATTCAAAATAAGATGAAGTCAGCTTTGTATTCTTAATTCTGGTAGTATTTTAAATAAGGAGATTTAAGCTATCAAAATATCCTATATAAATATGCATTACAGTAGGTAATCCATATTTATTATGCAATTCATGACATCTCAATAAAAGCTAAAATCTAAAATACTAATAAAACAATAAAATAATTCATCCATCCATTTTCATCTGCTTATCCAGGGTCGGGTCACGGGCCACTGAGCAGTGAAGCCCAGACTTCCCTCTCCCCAGCCACATTCCCCAGCTTACAGTGCATCCGGAAAGTATTCACAGCGCTTCACTTTTTCCACATTATGTTACATTACAGCCTTACTCCAAATTGTATTAAATTAATCTCTTTCCTCAAAATTCTACACAAAATACCCCATTATGACCATGTGAAAAAAGTTTTCTTGAGAGTTTTGAAAATTTATTAAAATTAAAAAACAAAGAAATCATATTTACATAAGTATTCACAGCCTTTGCTTAATACTTTGTAGAACCACCTTTGGCAGCAACTACAGCCTCAAGTCTTTTTGAATATGATGC
>VOQJ01016445.1:15794-28890 GCA_015052665.1 Apistogramma diplotaenia | reverse complement strand
TCATAGTTTTTCTTTTTTTCCAAATATCTTATTTTTTTTTGGGTGTTTTTTATTTTTTTGGGGGAAAAATTTTGTGGAATTTTTTGAAAGGAATTTTTTTTTTTTTTTTTGCTTAAACCAAACAGCATTATAGCTTCACATGCCAGCTTTCCCACCTTCCTTTGGTGCCATTGTTTTGTTTTTTTTTTACAGCATGTAGCATTCCTCACATTATTGATACATTTGGTATCATTTGTCTTCTTGTATGTCTGTAATGAAGGTCTTCCTTACATGGCTGGCAGTGGGGAACACAGACCATTTTTAACTTCTATATAAAGAATGTATTTGTTAACATGTTTATTTGTTGTAGTGTTCTCCCAGGTGGTACTGGTGAAGGTCTGCCTAGGACAAATGTGATTACCATGGCAAGTTCTGTGGAGCAACAAGAAAATACATTTTAGTATTCTTAGCATATTTTTATGATTAAACTGCGACCTTGAAAGGTAAACATTTGCATTGTGGAAATCCTTACCTGTGCTCTCTCTAAGGTGTGCCAGCCAAAAGATCCCCCTGACTTCCTGAGGGCCTTTTATAGGTTTTGGGTCATACCAAAAGAAACTGAAGAGGGGATTAAATGGGCCTATTATTATTTTAGTTATATATTTTATTTTAGTTTAACTGGGGAAGTATTTAATTAATAAAAGTAATGTTTTCAGTATCTTATTGATTATTATAATGTGGATTACTTGAATTGTGTGTTTAGTTTATGTATGTATAGATTTTGTGTACCCCCCAGAGAATGGTTTGGGTTAAGTGGGAAATTAACAGCAGTCTATAAAAGGCTGCCAGTTAAGATCAGCCGGCTGTTAGAACCCCGTTTCACCAGTCCACTGGGCTGTTTTAGTTAATGTTTTTTTGTTTTTGTAAATAAATACTTGTTGGGTCAGTGTTTCATTGCCGCCTCAAGCCTCCTATTTTAATTCAGCCACTACGGCCATCCTAACAATGTCAAACAATTAAAAGTTCTGACCTCTCAGTCAATACAGATTATAAGTATCCATAAGCCACATCCCTTTCAATATCAGTAAGTATCAGTAGCAGCTACATGACAATAAAGAATTAGCCCTGATTTATTTTTTAGATTGGCTTTAAGACTGAACAGTAGATATAGTAGCTATTATCACAGCTAACTGAGATGATTATGGTGTAATATATACAATATATATTTCAATTAGAGTTGCTTTTTAAGGGAACATACTCACACTGTACTTATGGAAATGCTTAAACTCTGAATTCAATCAGAGCTCAAAGATGGTTTGCTGAAAACGTGGCACTTTGAACTGATCAGGAAATGCTGCTGTGATGTTTTATAGATTCAAATATAACGCTTCAGTAAACAGAGGACAAACACACATCGACACAAGCATACCACAGAAACTGCAATCTTGTAATTCAATGTATTCACATTACAACATCCACATGGTTCAGTTTGTGACGTCTAATGATCTTCAAATATATTCACTGTATAATACATAATACCAATATAGGCACTTCCAGTAAGTCTGGCAATATTGAAGCTACAGTTTAGTGTCTAAATTACAAAATGGTAAAAATAAATAATGTTTATCTAAAAGAGTTTTTGTAGTTTTAAAATTTCTTCACTGTACAGCATGTATGTATTTTGTACAAAATGGAGCATCAACCTGCAAGGAAATCGATTAGTTTACGTTCACAAATACTATGTATTTGGACATATTCTTCTTTAGTACATGTGGTAAGTGCAAGGTACTTGTGAGAAGAACGCAATTAATTCTTCAATTATGTGTCAATTATATAAAAATACATCATCTCATTTTGTTTACATAATTGTAAAACATGTTTGGTTCTCTTGGTTACAATTATTCTACATGTGTGAATAAGCATGGCAATCAAATCAAACAAATGAAAACATAAAAAAAACAAACAAGCTGATATACGGTATCCACTCAAATGCAAGTATTGACTTCGTGTGACTGTGGGGCGAAATGCAAACGTGCTCCACTCACGATCACCAGAAAATGAACACAGTGGGCATAGTCCGCTGGCCTTTAAAGATAGAGATGTTGTGTGATGAATACTCTAGTACTTATGCCTGTGAGGCTACGAGTACGCAGATCAAAGAGGAAGCGCGAGGAGAAATATCCTATACGACTTTCTGTGAATAATAATTTCATCTGAGTATCCGTAAAGAATTGAAGAACTACTCACAGCACCACTTTGCCCTTCGTTACTTCACCATCTCCACCCCCCCTCCTCTCGCCAACAGTACAAGATAATTAGATACAGGATGGAGTCACATTAGAGGGGCCGACGGAAGAATAGACATAGAAGCAAAAACGCACTGTTTTGCTCCCACAGATACACTGTATGTGTATATGCTGCTTTTGAATGAATATATACATAAATTCATTCAAAAAGAGTGTTTGAGGTGATGCAGTTATGTAACTGTACAGCCTGGGAGTGATAACATAAAAAAAGAAAGAGAAGTGGAAGTTACATTATCTCAATGAATCATAGACAGAATGTGTTTTTTTCCCCCAATTCTCAACCACTTTAGCTTAGATATACTGAACAGCTTTTATTTATAAGACAGATTATAACTCGTGGGATTTTTCCATAGCTAAGTAAAATGTGTCCATTGTGCAGGTAATGATGATTATAGCTCATTGGGCATGAAATGAATCAGCATACAGGAAAAAGAGCATGCATTTACAAGACACAATGCACGCAGCAACCCATGATCATTTGAGGCCCAAAAGAACTAACATTGTTCTGATTCAATGGCTTGTAACAATTCTGGCCTGATAAAGGGTTTCGTAAATCTGAGATGACCTACTAATCAGTAGGTCAACAAATTACTGAGCTTGCGTGTGCGCGCTCCTCCCTCTGTGGCGCAACAGTGAGCAAAGCGCTCCATTATGGATGCAGCGTTCTATTCAGCACAGCTGGAAATATTGTGTGACACACTGTCTGTGCAGGATATGCTGGAATACAATGCAGCCATCTTCCACACCCATGTCTTACAGGGTAGTTTCAACCGAGCTCTGTTGTATCATATATACAGATTCATATCTCTGCCGCTCACCTTTCCAAAGATCAGGTTAAAGAAATCAGATTATGTTAGAGAGCAGTAGTGCAACATGAGATGCCGTCTCGTAAAAGATTTAGATGCTCCTGATGGTCATGAGAACACAGCAAGATTTGCAGCATATTGTTATAGAAAGTTGAACTGCCTAATTAGCACTTATTCATTTTAAGAAATACTGTTTTTTTCCTTTACTTTAGTTTCTACATAAATGACACATTTTGCATCTTAATCAGGTTTCTGTATATGGTTTAACTTTATTTATTAGCTTTATTTCAGTTGAAATTCTGGGCTATAATGCCACTTAAAGACTAATTGGAAGAATTGTTGGTGAATGGCTGCTAGAAGAATTCCTGTGTAATTTCGCAGTGCTTAAAATGCTACTCAAAAATATTTCTTACCATTAGAAAGAGATGGGACATCGTCATAATCTGCTGCAATGAAAACATTACATGCTGCAGTACTGCTATCTCAACCATGGTGAAGTGATAAAAACTGCTCCCTGCACTATCCACTGTATATCGACTTCATTAAATAAAGGACGATCTCCAAACAGCTGCAGTTGTTACATAAAGACAGAGAATTGCTTTGGTTCCAATAACATTGCACCACCGCAGTGAGACGACTTTGATGTGGGAACATCTGATGTGAAGAAATTAACCGAATAATTTAGATTTGAAATGACAAAAAGCTCTGGACAAAATTCCCATCACGTGTCGTCGTGCAAACTGATGTAATCAATTTTTTTTTTTGGAACTACATCCACCAGCTGATGCACTCTGCCTGTTCTGAACTTGAAGAGAAGAATTATCTCCCTGAGGTGCCGGGATGGGAATCAAACAGAGTCACTATGCAAAAATCAAAGTCAGCAGCTGTGACGTGAAATAAGCCTTACTCTACGAATATAGTTTAATTTCTGGGGTTTTTCACTTAATGTAGGTGTATTACTGTTGCATGATGTTTCCTTTGAATTTCAACAATGAGGTTTTCCTGAGGGTCAGCATGGTTTGCAGATTTTGACATATTAAAGGACAATAATTATAGAGTTTATTACAACACAGAGTCCAGATGCATAAATATTAAAATTGTGATGATGGACTTGGTATTGGTTTGCTGTGGCGATTTTTAAACAACACTTGAGTGGTTTCATTTAATAATGATACACTCACTGACCACAAATGAATTAATTTGAATTTAACTCTTTTTGAGATGGCGTTATATTTTTCTTGGTGTTTAGGGGATGCATTTTCACCCTCCCCCCATGTGCTCCTACCACTTTGGTAGAGCATGTGTACATTCTGTCCGTTACTATTGTTTGAATGATCGTGCATTCAACACAGATCGTTCTCATGCAGCTCTCTGCTGCCAGTGCAGGTCGTTTGAATACAGTATTTGGGAAAGTAATGCCTTACAAATAAGGAGAATCTCGCTGGATTCATTTGTGTCATGTGCAGAAGCACTGCACATGTGAGCGCATTAATTCAAACACACAGGCACGCACATATGAATATGCACAAACGGACACACACGCATAGCGTGAAGAGCCTCGGGTCTCTGTGTTAAACTAAAACCGTGTATAAAGTACTTCATTTGGCAACAAATGTAAAACATAATATGTGTAAATATTTGATGAGTGAGTGATTTCTTTTGGCAAACACCAGTGTTCCTCATTTCTTTGACTCCCTTTATAATCCATATATAGAAAAAAAAACATACTGTGGGAGAGCTCCAAAATGCTAAAACTGAAACACAAGTTCATGTAACTGTGATGTCTATATATAACTGCATTCAGGAAGTAATTATGTAAAAACTGACAGCAAATTTCTGGAGTCCCGTGTTACCACAATGAGCTGAAGCTTGTGACGCCAGGCTTCCTCTTCTTTTGACAGTAGCAAAAGAGTCTGTATCCCAAAGTACATGAATAGTCCCGTATTGCAATAAGCAAAGCTTTAAATGTTTGGTGAAACCAAATAATCTGATAAAATGTGTAAAGCACATATTTTGCCACCCTGTTTTTTTTTTCTTTATAGGCACACATTTCCCAAACATCTACAGTGTTGTGTCTAAGTGATGTGCTGGCAAAAACAGGAGTCAGTTTATACGAAACAAAGTAATACTTCTTCTTGTCCTTGTCCTGACTGATGCCATATTTCCCATGTGTTCTTTCATTGTGGGTCCCCCTGCTCTAGTTGCTCTGGAGGTTTGGACTCTTCCCTCAGAGACATGGGCCACTCCGGTTCCTCCTCTGGATCTTCTCCTTCTATCAGCTCCTCTCTGCTACCTGACTCCTCTTCCTCTTCATGAATAGCGAGAATAGGTTCAGCTACATTGTTTAAATGGACAGACTCTGCTCCCTGCCCCTGTTTTTGGTTCTCCTCCGCAATCACCTTTTTCCACATCTCATGGTTCTCCAGCAGGTGCTGGGTGATCTGGCAGAAGACTTTCCTCCTCTTCTTGGAAGCTGATTTCTCTGGACGAAAAAAAAAAAAGAGTTAATACATTAACTCAAAATGTTCAATCAGCAAACAAGAACTTTATATTTGCACTTTGTAGATTAAACGGTCTGTTAGACTCAGACTTATCAAGCTTATCGAACAAGAAAAATGAAAAAAATGCTCCCCATAAATGTCGAGTTGAGTTTTTTAGACAGATATTAAAATGTAAACGCTTTAATCACTATTGCAGATTTGCATTTTAACACTTACGGGATGTTTCAGAGCAGGTGGACGTGTCTTCCTCTGCTGTATCCTCCTCATCCTCCTCCTCATTCTCCACAATCTCCGGGCCCATCTCCTCCGGGTTGGGTTCCACCCATCGTCCAGGCATGAGGCTGGCCGAGTCATAGGAGTTACACAGGGGTCCAACAATGTGGGTGATGAATGACTCCTGGAGCTTGGCCAGCTGTGGAGCTGCTCGATCCATGAAGGGGCTGATGGGAAGGCCGAGGCTGGACTCCTCGTCACCCTACGCGAAGCATAAGCCACTGACATGTAAAATTATCATCAAATGAATAAATCCAATTTCATTTTATTCTACAAGAGATTAGTTTGGCTAGAATAAATGTGACTGACGTGGAGTCTGTCATACTTTCACTGAAAATGAAGTAGTTATGGAAGAGACCTTTAAATGTTCACCACAGGACAAAAATGATTTGCAGAGACCCTTCCCTCTAAGACAGACATCCAGGAGAACTCGTTTCCCGTCTACTTAGAGGGCACATGTGTACTTGGTGCTCTTGTAGTGTGCAGGATGTGCCAATGTCTGAACACTGTGTTCTTAATGTCATCCTGTTTTGCTTTAAAAACCCAGAGAAGTAGTACTGATACTTATTTTTTTTCTCCCCTCACAGCCATGATTGATTTTTTTCTCTCCCTTTAATTCTTCATTTAATCCCTCTGACATATTGAGAAAGTAGAGGAAATGCTCCTTCTGAGAGTTGCCATTGTGTGAGGAGCTGTCAGAGCTCAATGGCAGGATTAATGTACCTTTTCAGTTACATATTCTACATTTTAATTTGACAGTGTGTCTACACACAAGAGCAGTGGAGACAGGGTTTTTTTTTTTAGGAATAATTAAATTATTCACATGTGCTGTAGGTCTTATGTAAGCTTGGCTACACTGTCACTGTAATAATATCATATGTAATCACAGCCTTTTTTTTCTTGTGGAGGTGCAGCAGCAAACAGAATCTCGTTTTGCCTCCAGCCTAAAGCCACCCTCAGTGAATTTTTGTTACAGTATGTACGCTTGGCACACATCTCAGCTAACCATCTCTGGATCAAGCAGAATACGCTTAAGTGCTTATCTAGGCTACCGTTACTAGGTGATGACGCAGCCTGCTTGTTATAAGTTGTTACATATTGCATTCATCACCATATCTAGCAGTGCTCTTATGTGGTGATGCCAGAGCAGCTCTCATTCAGATGGGATCAGAGTCTTTGATTACGCTTCAAATTCCAATTCTGTCAACAAAAAAAAAACCAAAAGCCAGCAGAGCCAAACATCTTCTTCTAGATACGCAACGTGTTCAACCACACATGAGCATACACGCCACAGCTTGCACATGTAAATACTTTGAAGTGGATCACAAGTGTTTGTGGAGTGTGGATGTGCTTTCATTCTGGTTTCATATCAGGGACTTACACAAGCTGGCTGTTGATGACATTTTCGTTCCCAGCTATGAGTTTGCATTAATTTAGATAGCATCTGCTTGCCGTCATTATATAACACTTCTGTTTAGGTTACTGTAGTGATCGTGAAAACCAGATCTCAGAGCTCCTCCCCCTATTTCTCCCTCATGTACATGAATCCAACAATAAATTCCATAAAATTGTAGCTCTATCTGAGATCCAATCTTTAATAAATCTCATTGTGCTTTGTGTTACAATCTTGCTGCTCTGCAGTAACAGAGACTTTCTGTTGTATAGTGTATGGTGTGACACTTGGGGTCAGTTACTAAGGCAACTAGGAAACGTTGCTGTAGTTGTTATTCATTCATATCTAGGCAGATGTCACACACAATGTGCATGCTGTGCTTGGTTTGCAGCATTGTATTTGCTGTCTCTGATAAAGTGATATTGTGTAAATGGACTGGCATTTCAGTGAAACCTACAGTAATAGGAAACTATTGGGAAAGACTGTGTTACTGTATGTTAAATGAGCTTATGTGTGAGTTCAGTAATCACCCATCTGCATGCTTTCCTGCTCTGTTTTCCTGTGCCAGTCTGCTCTTTACATCACTTTCACTTTCCCATGCTGTCAAACTCAATGCTGACATCATCACTCTTGTCCAGTCATCTTCTTGTCGGCCTTCTGCGAGCCTAACAACCTCCATTCTGCGTACTTAAAACCTCACTGCTCTTCTGTCACTTTCCCTTTCAGACTCTCATTCATGCAACCCACCTCCGCCTGACCCGACTCACTCAGAGCTCCATCCAAGCCTCCACCTTCATCAGTGTCTAGACTCCGGGGAGTCCTGCACTAATTCCTATCACTGCTGGGATTCCATTCTGCTGTGACGTGTCATCGGAGTCGAATCGGCAAACAGCTTAATCGAATTCTGTATATCAATAAATCATGTTCGGTTCTTCAAAGATAATCTCTCCTTACTGAAATACAGGCAGTGAATTTCTTCCTGTGCTTTTTCACTCATTTAAATGATATCAGATCAGCTGAGGGTAAAGATGCAAAACATTTGTCAAGTAACAAATATACAAGTAATTATACAAAACAACTAAGTTTTCAATAATGAATAAATGATAAAGGAAAAAAACCTTAACAGTGATGGTAGCTACCGGCTTTTATGCTGTTGAGTCCAGCTGTTGCTTTAAGACAGTGATGTACTGCGCAGATTTTTCACCTCAGTATGAGGTCACATCGGCGTTCGAGTATTGCCCCTGCACATCAATGTGACGCCACACTGAGCTTTAGTTTAGCAAGCACAAATGAGCTCTGAGTTCCCATAAAAGATCACAAACCTGCTCGTAGAACTCGTTGACGATGCCCTCTGTCCACTGCAGATGTAGCTCCTTGCACTTCAGGGGCCCATTTATATCAGCGAGTTTGATGCACATCTGGCAGACCAGCAACCTGTCATTCTCGTTAGACCAAACGATACCCGTAGACGGATCATCACCTACCTGAGGGATCAGCGGACAGACATGCTGACATTAACATATTCAAACATGTTACGTAAATACGACAAATATAATCTGCTGTTGAAAGGTTTTCTGTTTATGTTAATACGTAGTTACAGCACCACTTGACTGCGCTAAGGATGAAACAAACACTAGGATTTATGGTTACTGTAATTATGCTAACACCCTCTTTAGGAGAAACGTAATCGGATTCTTGTGATAAAAGCTACCTTATATAAAATGTAATGCTTCTAATCACAGTGCTTTAACTTACACGGTGTTTGAACATGTTTCTAAAGACAAGGCATCACTCACCCATATATAGATTTGATCTCAGTGCTGTTTGAATGAATTCATTATTTCCAGTTAAGCTTAATGAGCTTCCGATGTAAAGAGGCTCTGGGTACCGAGGAGAATAAGGAGAAAACTTGACGGCTCCTTCACAGAAAACTAATTCGCTTCCAGGAAAAGCAGAACAGGGACTCTGACAGACTTTACTTTTACTTTTACTGGTGAACCAGCAACTTCAGTGTTGACTGACAGACCCTGATCATTGGGCAGCAACACACTAGTAAGACTCCCGATGGAAGAAACACGGACCCTCGAATCCAGAGCCAGCGTTTGTCTGCACTCAAATGAGTTCTGGAAAAGCTTTGTTGCACTTTGTGTTCCTGACTTGAGCTGAACTTATATTGAGATCACTGCAAAATGTTGCACAGAAAGACCTGAACACTACCTGATGCTTCAGCATTTTTTCTGAATTTTAAAAGAACTGATCTATGAGGAAAGCACGTCTATAGAATTTGCGAAACCCACAAACAAACAAACAAACAAAGCTAAACTCATTAAGTTTTCCAGGCAATTTATTAGTTGGCTAAGCTTTCCATTTTATATTTGAAGACAGATATGCATAACTCAATGTTTGCACTGACTTAAAAGAGCAACGGTCCTCTAAAGAGATGTACAATTTGTCAGATTACTGTAAAACATGATGACGATGATGGTTTTGGAATACCTTGGCATTGAACTCGGCCAGGAAGTCAAAATGCTTCTTCAGATCAGTGGCCAGTATGGCCTCGATGACCAGGAAACGGAAACGTTTGAACTCCACATGGTCCAGATTGACCAGGAAGTTGTATTCTGGCTGTGACAAGAAAAGATTCCAGGCTGCGGCTGCGTGGTGGTTTTCCAGAACTGAGCGGTCATTGTAGAGCACCGCCTGCAAAATAAAGCCCAAAAAACAAAACAACAAACATAATTCTTACACAGGACTGATGAGAAAATTATTAATTATTATAGTTATTATAGTTATTATCACTCCCAGATAGATCATTTACCTTTCACTATCATACGATCACATTACCTATAACCTATAATAATTATTACTTCAGTTTAGAATTTGTATATTAATAATATATTATTTAACCAAACTAAAAGATGAAATTCCTAGCTTGTATTCTGTCAGCAGGTAACAAGTTATTCTGTTGCTCTACAGTAGCTTCACTGTTGATTAGCTTTTTTACAGAGAAATAATCTATCAAATTATTTCCTAAAGAAAAAGAATATGCAACAGTGAATCAAGTAAAAAAAACCTTCCGTTTCATCAAATAAAAATAATAATACTATTGCCTATACTGTAGGCTGAATAGCATGAGCACCTGTGGGGCGCTGGTGGCCACGAGGAAAGCATTTGTCCGACCTGGATGATCATAATCGTGCATTGCAGCAGCCACGTAAAGAGCCATGAGCTCCAGAGCAGGTATGAGGCCCGACAAGCAGCCATAACCGTCCTCTGACACGGTGTAGGTCTTTGAAACCAGGAAGCCCATATGACTGTGTGTTATTCCACTGTCGGAGTCTACCCACAGGGGAGAAGGCAGAGTGAAGAGGCTGAAGAGAAGAGCGGTAGAATATACACAACACATACACTGTACAGGACCTTCACATGCACGTGCCTAAACACACACATATGCGCTCTAGAGCAGACACACAGAAACACACACACTTAAATGTTCAAATCCACTTATATGTGGATCAAAGGGATGGCCCTAGTAAGGCATACAAATGAGGTTATGGAAATATGGGTAAGAGGGAACTCTAATCTGCCTGCAATTTCACGCTGTTCTAGACTTCAAATAGTGTTTGGTATGCGAGTGCCAAAAGCCTGAGTAAGATAAGACAAACTCTGAGTAGGATAAGAACACACACTCCTGCAGGTTTGATACTTTGATATTAATGAGATGGCTGCAGGGAGGTGAAAATATCTAAATATAAAAAAAGTCTGGCCTACATACAGTATAGAAAACTGTTATAATAAATTACAGTAGAGATTAAAAAAGAGGCATCTGGAGCAAATATTGTTATTATGTAGCAACTTGAAAACAAGTTAAACATACTTAATGGACTGATGGATACGCATACACACCTACGGGACACACAACTGTCCACATGTGTGTGCCCGGCGAACATACCTGAGTCACTGGCAGAGCCGTGGTCAGTAATGAGGCTGGGCAGGCCAGGCACAGGCTGCGTTGTGAGGTACCAGACTGCATGAAGCACATCTGTGGCATGGACCCTGTTGTGATCTGGGTCAGAGAAGGTAACAAGTCTGCTCAGTGTGTGTAATCGCCTCCACCAGGGTGCACTGTTGGGCTGCTAGTGTCTGTTCAACTGAAGTTCAAGGAAGCATGCAGTCATGGAGGACTAATGCTGCATAGATTGCTCAACATTTCCACCTAGTGGCTCTTTTCATCCTTACAACAAGTAATCTGAAGCAAAATGAAAACCATAAGCAGCAGGATGCTCAAGCTTACATGGTATGTCTCTGTAACCATTCTCGAGGGCATGGAAGTAGTTCATGAATTCTTTTACGGGGATCTTAAAGGTCTCAAACAGGCCAGTGTCCTCAAAGAGCCTGTAAGATACCTGAAACACAAAACATCAAACTGTCAGAGCCTTCGAGCATCCCCAGGGTCACCAGGTTAAGTACAGCAAATGCGCTTGATAAATGAATAAGACTGAAAAGTGTAATGAAAAGAATTAATGACTATGGTATAAATATAAATATGCTATTATTTTAAATATAAAATAATATGTCTCAATCCTAAAGCTAAGGGTAAATAATTGTGTTGACATGCTGAAATACCTGACTGAGAATTCGCCCACATTTCCCACTGGTCTTCTCCATCAAGCTGAAGATGGGGAAGTTCCAATTGTTTAGTTGACTCATCATAGGTTCCAGATCCTCCATTATTAAAGGCTCTGGTGCCAAGATTGGTTTGTCCTGCACACGTGATTATAAGTGGTTAAAAACAGTGAGGAAAATATTGCACAAGGAGCACACCTTCCTGTTTTATTAGCAGTACTAACGTGATTACTTCGGCCCGCCTCACCTCAGGAGGTATTAGTGCATGGAGGATTACATTCTGGGATGAGTTTTTTCCTTCCTCTGTGCCATCCTCTGTATGTGCTACATCACTGCTGTCGCTGTGGTTGGCTTCGTGGGTGCTGTCATAGTCTGATGACGCAACCACTTGGTCCTCTGCTAGCGTAAGGAAAAACAACGAGATGTCACACTGTAGCCTCAGGGGGAAATCCATTGTTAATCTCCTTAAACTGATGCATATCACTAGGCTTCTTGGGGTGTGTGGATTTACTTGTTTGGTATGTCCACTTCCTTTAATTCCGGTTTGTTGTAATAGGTTATTTTCTGCAATTCCCCAAATAAGGGTCCCAGAGATAGTTACTACTACTTCATTACAAATTGACAGCTTGCTGGTGTATCTGTTAGCATTGCTGTTTTCTAAAGTAATGCATGAGTTCTTCCTACAAAAATCTGTATGCATGCATGTTCAGTGCTGTGTCTCAGATGATCATGCTAATGATATCCTGATTTCTGTCATCACACGGCACAAAGAGCAGAAGAAACTCCCTGTGACGCAGCGTTTAGAGCACTCAGAGGCCTTGGTTACACATTACTGTTATATACAATGATATCATTACTTGAAACTTTGGCCATTAGTATGAGTATCCATCAACGTAACAGTGTATATACTGTATACAATACAAAATACATCAAAAGGCCATAATATTTCGGCCAAATATTTTTTTTGAAATCCAGACTGTCAGTTTAAATTCAAAGAGTTTTTCAAATAAATTTCGGATTAACTGTTAAGGAATTACAACCACGCATCCATTTTCAGAGGCTCAAAAAGTAATGAGACAACTGACTGACGAGCCTTGTTATTTAATGATAATAATAATATGTGAATGAATCTAAATTGTATTGTATAACATTTCACAGTATTTTCAAATAAAAAGTCAAGAGAGATGTCTGTGCATGTGAGGGACACCATCA
>VOQJ01016444.1:1905-12318 GCA_015052665.1 Apistogramma diplotaenia | reverse complement strand
CACCCCCACAAATCAATTTGATTGGACTATAGAACTGTTTATCTTACAATGCACTACACTATTGGATGACAGCATAGAACCAATCGGAATGTAAATGAGTGCATAGCTCGACTACTTTACCGAAGTACTTTGTGCTTGTACTTAGTTTTAAGTATTTCAATGTTATGACACTTTCTGCTTTTACTTCCCTGCATTTTGAACACAAATATTATACTGCACCAGACCGTTTATTTTAAAGCTTTAGTTACTTGTTATTTTGCACATTTATAGCATTGTTATACAGTAGATCAAGAAATTTTAGTTACTTGTACTGTACATTACTGGGTAAGTGATATACAAGTAAGCTTGGAAGCGCCTGCCTTCAGTTTGCATAATTGATTTTACAGCTGATTCCAAGCAGAGGAAGCAGCATATTCAAAGCCACGTTGTAAAACTACAGTAATCATCTTTCAAACGTAAAGGAGTAGCAGCATTTAAACAGGAGTGCATTAGCTATGGCTAATCAACCTGATTACTTTCCTGCCACATTTCTAAGCGATTAAAAAAAAGCCTTTATTCCATTAATACTCCATAAATGTCTCATTAACAAAGTCAATATTTTGCATTATAAGATTTGCTTTAAGCATTAATAACGCCTATAATCGCTTCATCAGATAATTAATTTACTCATTTTCATGGCAGGTGGTAACAGTTTGAGAGCATTGTGCAGGTTAATGTATGGTGAATGTTTTGATTGCCTGCTCTGATGCCCCTACAGCTCACTGACTGCTTTAAGTATTGTAAGTAAAAATGTGTTTATATCTCTTACGGGATGATTGTGTCTTTCTGCGGCAAAATACTTTAAGAAAAGTCTAGATGAAACCTTTTTTTTGTATGCATGCAGTTGGCTCAGCTGCAGAAACATTGCAACCGCACATCCCAGTGGTTTTAATACCCCGTTATGCTGACTAGCAGTCGACAAGTTGTTTTTATGAACAAGTTATTATGGCAACTATAACAGCCCTCTGAATTCTGTTTACATTGAGCCCAACAGAATTAAAACACTTTATGCAATCTGTCACATAAAATAAGTGGCTTGATTATACGCAGCTCTGATCTTTGTAAACAGTAGCTTCACCTCATGGTTCTGCCCAACTGCTTTTTCCCCCATCTGGGTTTCTTCAAGGACCTCAAGAATATTATTGGCTCAAAAGTTGTACTCACAAAAACAAAAGTTCAACAACTTCTTGTAGTTTTATAGGAACTGAGTCCATCAGCAGGAAGACTGTAATATGATTTAAAGCTCCTGTACAGCTACTAAATATGCCATGTAGTTGTTATTATAGAACTCTATAAAGACTTCATGTAAAAAAAACAAAAAGCAGGATCATTACATTGAAAGTGTTGCAACAGTGGGTGGTGTTTGTGGGTCTAGTTTGCAAATTAGACTCTTAATGTCAGTGGGGAAAAGGCATTAGATTATTTATCATACAAGAACCTCTGGACTCTGCAGATTTTAAAGTCACCCGCAGACCTCCTGTGCTCCAGTTAAGCATTTGAAACTAAACAGGAAGGCCCACATTGACGAACACATCTCCTTGGCTTGGTTCCTAAACAAGACAGTGTATTTGTGCCTGGGGGTCTTGGTGCACACACTACTGGACTAAAAGTAGACTACAGCCAAAATTCATAATAAATAATGCACCAGCATTCTCCTTTTTTAAAGGTAAGATAAAGCTCATCTGACTGATCATTGGTGTTTCCAAAATCCCTTATAAAGAGGCCGTACATTGCTTAAAACCTACATAAGCCCCTAACACTGAAGTGATTTCAGCTTAACACCAAAGACCTCTTTGATGTAGTCTTGAAGCAGCTGAAGGCTGTATTCATCTTTCAGTCCACGCAGCGTTATTACTTCAGAGGACGACCACTGACACTGTTGCACATAGTCTTAGAAGAAGATGTAATTGGTCTGTTATATCAGATATGGAATTTTGCATGACTCACAAAGCGCCTCAGATGTTCACTGTTGATTAAGATCAATCTGTACTGTCAAAAATAAAACACAAATATTTAGATACAGCCTTAGGTTGATGAAATGAGTCATAGTACATAATCAAGATCAATCCTGATGACCTTGCAAGTATATTTGATGTTGATACAGCTGCACGAATAGAGGATATATTCAGGAGAACATATTTTCCCTGAGTGGAAATGTATATAGTGTGAAATTAAAGACCATTATTTCCCTTACGAAAATCCACTATGGTTTCCTGTGGTTTTCATGAAGTAACCATGGTTTTTGACTGCATAAAAACCATAGGAAAGCACAGATATTCAGTCTAAACCTGGGTTTTAATTAGCTCAAAGGAGACCGTTAAATCAATTTCTTTATCTAATCTAAGAAAAAAAAAACTGTTCGTATTTTGTTCTGATAAGGGTCATATTCTGATAAATGCAATTCAAACTTGCCATAAGTCAAGACAGATGTTGATTCACAATGAAAAACATGGAAAAAAAATTCTCATTCAGACCAAGCTACAGCTTCTGAACGCAGCTCTAAAAGTGCCCAGATTTTTGCTGCTGAGAGCATACTTTCCTTTCTTAGAGCTTAAAGTTGTTGTGTTTTTTTTTATCATTCTGCCATTTTTAACGTTCCCAGCCAGTTTCAATCTCTGGATTAGAGTGACATCTAGTGGAAAATTAGTGCATAAGCAATTTAATACCCCCGCCGAGGAGGTTTTATTTTTGGGAGCATTTGCGTGCGTGTGTGCACGTGCATGTCATCATTCTGTCTGCAAACACGAGAGCTCGAAAAGTTTTGAATGAATTCTGATAAAATGTTGAGGGCTGCAGAGTGACGTCATGCTAACGAGCCTTTAAAATTTGCTTCTTGTTCAGGTTTTTCGTGCCCCCTGCAGCTCTGTGAGCATCAATGAGACCAACTTTTGTGAGGTCTTCCTGCTCATATTTCGCAAGTTATGACGAAACCTGTTTAGTGTATAAATTGCTCAAATATTTCACTTTATGCACTAAAAATACCCGTTTTATGATGTGGTTTGGTTCTGTTGCTGTGCTTTTACTTTTTATAGTGTGTTTTTTATGCTTACAGTATGTATGAAAGAAATGTAGTGTTTACACAAACGCATGGTTTGTTTGTACAAGCAACAAACACCTATATGCATAACTTCCTGTCTTGAGTCAGCATTAAAGGTTACACAGCTGTTAAACTCTCCATCCATTTCCTAGAGACTATGAATTTTTTAACTCATTTAGTAATTGTGTGTCACAACTGGCTCAAAGGCCATGACAAATAATGGCAGGTGGCAGCATTTGTAAAGTTAAAGAACAAGAAACTTATGAAATTAATAAAACTGTTTCTGTCACAAAACTTTGGGTTATCTCAGAATTTCAAATTTCAGCTTACCCCTGCCACTCAGGAAATGTTTTATTCAGTGGCAGCTCTGTAAGTAAGGAAAATCTGTGACATGTGTCAGTTGGCACATAGACCATGCACAGGTTAGGTGGAGTATATGTAAGCATAAATAGATTCTTAATAAATCAGGAAAGAAAGAATTTAGAAGATGCTGAGGTCCACATATTGAGTAGATTCTGCCATTAGATACATGCACATACTTTTTCCCACTCCCCCAAAAGAAGACATTACATAATATTGCAATTACTTTCTCACTCTGTATTTTGTCTCCAGGAGCAAAGATACATGAAAAATCTTAAGCCAGAACCTCCAGAAGAGGCCGGGGTGATGTTTTGGGTGTTTCCAATAATCACAGGAAATCCACCACCTGTAAAGCCAAGGGTCGTTTTTCAGGTAGAAACTACTTCCACGAAACACAGACATAATATCAGATATTAATAGTCTGACTACAGCGGGCCTCACTGAACTATGTTTCCTTTCGTTTTCTCTTTAGGGATGAGCACCCATGGTCATAGGAACAATTAACAATTGGACCGTCTCGCAGCATAATCGTCAGTCATACACAGGATGACATACCAAAGATGGTGTTACCAAATGAATATCTCCAGTGCTCCCAGAATGTTTTTTAAGTGTGTGCGAGTCACACAGTTTTGAACTTTTACAGTGCCGACATCCCACACACCCCTCTCTATATATGCGTAAACCTTTGCATACATGCATATTGAGAAAATCTGTATATATATATCTCTGTCTTTTCATGGAAACAAAAATATAGAAGATGCTGATGTTCACCGGGACACTTTCCAGTATGAGAATGGAGAACAAACATCCAGAACACTGGTGAGTACGATCTGCTATTGGACATAGGCACAGTTCGGGACAAACTACCAAATTTTGCCCTGGAGGCACTGGGTGTGACATTAACTCAGATGAGAAGTCACATGAAATTTTTTTTGTTGTTGTTTTGCAGTTCCTCACTCTGTGTTTTTGCCTGGAGGAGAAATGATTTTAAATGAAAAATCTTCAGAGTCCTGCAGAAGAGCCTGAGGCGAAGTCCTTACCACCAATTGTAAATCCGAGGCTCATTATTCAGGTAGAAACTACTTCCACAGAACAAAATTATGTGCCATTCTTCTGGAAAAATAATAAGCATTAAAAACCAAACTGATTCTCTGGGATTTGTTGAAAGAAAACTTCGCAAAGGGACGAGTACAAGACAAGCAGTCTTCACTGCAGCATTGACACAGAACAGAAAACTAGCATAAAACTAACTTCTCTGTACTCACTGTGTGGACGCAAACTTCGTCTGATCATCTGCAGAGCTTTCTCTTCACAGTGCCTGATATCATATTTGCAAACAAAGTCTTTGTCCAAGAAGACACAATGACACACTAACAGCACACAGAGGTTAAATGAGACATGATGGACACCAGTGTTAATTTTGACAGCAAATTTTGATTTAATTTTAGTCATAATTTAGTCATCTGAATAGTTTTAGTCTAGTTTTAGTCGACTAATCATCATAAGAATATAGTCGAATAAATCTACAGTTGATCAGTCGACTAAAATATAAATATCTCCTTACTTCAGACATACAACATAGCAGACATGTGTAGGTCACAGTGTTTACTAGAGACACACACTGCACTACATCAAATTTGTGCAAATGTGTGTTTGATTTGATGTTTTTCTAACTTGTGTAAAAATTCCTCCATCCAACCTCACCATTCAAGAAAAGAAGGCTGTCACAGCTCTAAGTAAGGATCAAAACATCACGATACTACCAGCCGACAAGGGGAGGTGCACCATGGTTCTAAATCCAACTGATTACCACACCAAAATTACTACACTCCTCAGTGACAACAACACTTGAGACAAGATCCCACAAGCAGCTACAAGAAAAAAGTAATTTGTTGCCTCCAAATAAAAGCCACTGACCACCCCACTGCCACCTGTACCCTGGAGAAACCACTCTATGCATTTATGGACTCCTGAAGATCCACAAAGAAGGAGTCCCACTCAGACCCAGTATCAGCAGTATAAACTCACCACAAAAAGAACAAAAAAACAGATGGTTGGTAAAACAGATTTTTACCATGACCATGATGTCCTTTGATGTGGTTTCCCTTTTCGCTTGCAAACCCACGGTGGAGGCAGTGGAGACAGTCAGAAAACGACTACAGGAAGACGACTCCTTACAAAACAGAAGCAGCTTCACCCCAGATCAGATTTGTACACTTTTAGATCTCTGCCTTAACACAGCATGTTTCAAATACAACAATGGCTTCTACAGGCAAAAGCATGGATGTGTCATGGGCTCCTCAATATCACCCACTGTAGCCAACCTTTACATGGAGGAAGGAGAAAGTAATTATTTCAAAGGGATGACACCTAGCCACTGGTACAGATAAGTGGATGACACCTGGGTCAAAATCAAAACAAAGAAGTAGAAGTCTTCACTCGCCACATCAACACAGTGGACCATTATATAAGTTTACAACAGGTTACCATTCCTGGATTGTGCAGTGCTTATCGAGGAAGATGGAAGCCTCAACACTGAAGTTTACTAGAAGCTCACACACACACACACACACACACCAGTGCCTACTCTTTGACTCCCACCACCCACTGGAACTCAAACTTGGGGTGATTAGGAACCTGCAACACCGGGCAGAAAGTGTTCCCTCTCAGGCAGAAGGGAAATAAAAGGAATACACACATGTAAAGAAAGCCCACAAAATATGTGGCTATCCCAGCTGGGCTTTCATCAAATCAGCCAAGACGCACAAGAAAGAAAGTCAAAGTCAAACTAGGTAGAATAAGAGTGACAAGCGGAACAACATTGTCATCCCTTATGTGGCAAGCTTGTCAGAGAAACTGAGAAGAATTTTCTCCAAGCATGACATCCCAGTACACTTCAAACCAATTCACACTCTAAGACAAAAACTGATTCATCCCAAGGACAAACCCCCCCAAACACAAGATCAGTAACATAGTATATACTGTCCAGTGCAGTGAAGAGTGCTCGGACTTCTACATTGGAGAAACCAAACATTCACAAATGAATGGCAAAGCATAGCTACAGAGATTAACTGTGATCTGGATGACTGAGAACCTACACAGTCTTTGTAGTTGTAGATGATTGATAATTGGCTTAGCAAAATTAGCATTATTGGTAATTATTGGCAATTATAGGCACACTGTATGTGATTCACAGTGATAAATTTGAAAATGGAACATGTTTGCTGACATTCTGTCAGTTTAAAGTCAGTGAAAGCTTTGTCTGCATCATCAGTCCACTGTCCCCTTCCACGGATCACTGTTAACCGTAGAGCATGTCATCCACTCGCGAGGATTTTCAGCCATGCTTTTGTATTGTTCTCACCCACCTGTTTACAAGGAGAACATAACATTAAACCGCCAACATACTGCAATACTATTGACTCCCCCCCACCAGAGAGATGAAAACAGGTTTACTTTCAATGCACTGGTAAAGATAATCTTGCTCATCTTGTTCAGCTATTTTTAAATGTAATTTTATTCATACAAATTTTTATTATTACAAAACTGAAGCTGAAGAAACCCCCACAAGTTCAGTAGTAATATTAGACTCTATTGTAGACCAGCTAGGGTAGGATGAGCAATCCTGCGTATTAGTAGTAGAAGGGTCGCTCCACGAAACCCATGCTTTGACATTACAGGTAGACTGGGAGACCTAGTCCACTTTCAGATCTGGGCTTCTGTAGGTGTAGTTAAGAAGTGCAGGGTGGCTTATCAGCCCAAATAAAGGGAATCATATTGGATCAATTGTTTTGGAAAAAGATGTAAGAAAGATCTGGACATTCTGAAAAACAGATAAATGTGGCTTCTTGGTTACATTAACATGTCCAGTCAACAAAAGGGGAAGGAAGTCATTATTTTAATTTATCAGTCAAATCGAAATAATTACATTTAGACAGAAGCTTTCTGCTTATTGTAACTTAGACATAAAGAGGCCTTTTATGCTAGTTAATTGAAAAACCAGAAAGATAACAAGGACTTTTACCAATCTAAAAGTGGAGGAAGAGATATTGTTACATCAGATAACGTCAAGAGCACACCATCTGTGAGTCACACATTATTCCTGAGATCCGAGGGTTGGCTCTAATGGAAACAGCAAGGGGTTTGAGGGCTAGGGTGAAGAGCACTGGGGAACGAACTGACACTGGTGTCATCTCTATCGTTTCTCGAGAGCAGACAGATATTAGCCTCATACCGAGTTGTTGGAGAGATACTGTCATTGATCGCACAATTTATCATGCAGAGAAGAAGCGGAGTGATGACATCAATGTGGACTTTATAAAATTCAATCCCAAAGCTGCCTGGGCTGCAGACCTTACTGTTAGGAAAAGAGTGTATGGCTGTCACAATTTCACCAAGTGTGATGTTAGAGTCTGACTCCTGTCTAGCTGCTTGGTGATCTCTTGTGTATATATTATATATGTTTGTACTTGAGATCTGTGTCCTTTCACAAACTTTTTTTGCATGTTTATTTTATGTTTATGTGTGCATGTTCTCCCTGTGCCTGCGTGGGTTTCCTCCGGGTACTCCGGTTTCCTCCCACAGTCCAAAGACATGCACTTACTGGGGTTAGGTTAATTGGTGACTCCAAATTGCCCATAGGTGTGAATGTGAGTGTGAATGGTGGTCTGTGTCTCTGTGTTGGCCCTGCGACAGGCTGGCGACCTGTACAGGGTGTACCCTGCCTCTCGCCCTATGTGAGCTGGGATAGGCTCCAGCCCCCCCGCGACCCCGAACGGGATAAGTGGTCGAGAATGGATGGATGGTGTATTTATGTGTTTGGACCTGATTTTACTCGGGCCTTTCGGCCAGGTCATGTTTGTAAATGAAAATTGGTTCTCAAACATCTCACCTGTTACAATAAAGGTTAAAAAAAAAAACAACTTCCCAGTTTGTGATTTGGGGGCATCGCTCTATGCAGCTGCTGGATGGTCTAATACCACAATGGTTTGTACTTCATTCAGGTGGTACAAAATAGTCCACATCAGTTCATTTTCCTGTTGAATAAAGGAATGAGGCAGAGCTATCCAAAGCAGAAATACTTTTACTTTGAAGGATTTTGCACTTCCCCTTTCAGTGAGTTAAGTGAGGTCAGACTGTGGAAGCCACCCCGTGTGTTGGTTTTTCTGTGGAAGTCAGTCTTTTAGATTGCACATAAATCAAAGAATAGAAGAACTTATAGATTAGGTTCACAGATTTTTAATTCTGTCATGAAACAGTTTTCAGATGCCCAAATCAGAACTCTAAAGCCTCAGAAAATGATTTCGTAATAAATGCATTTCATATGACACTTAAAATGTAAGCATTGTTTCTCTGGCATATAGCAGTTATGGTTGCACAAAGGGACCCTGAATCTGACTGCAGATAACCGGATTTAGAATTTGAGTTGTAGACTTTGAATGTTTGGTTTCCAATCCGGCTGGTGACATCTATGTAGCCTATGTATATTTATTGATTTATTTTTGCAAGTGACCATGCTAATGTAATGCATTATAGTCCGCAAACAAATAATAATAATGAATAACATTAATTTAGCACAAACACATTCCAATTAAAAGGGCATTTTGACAGACATTTCAATATGGTACAGTCTTAATCACCCCATTTTTTTTTTTACATTTTACTAGAAAAATGGGAGCAGGTTCAGCAATTGATTGAAATGTGCAAAAGGATTTTGTACAACTCTAATGAGCTCGAAAGTCAATATTTGGTGTGACCACCTTTATTCTTCAACACAGCCTTAACTCTCGGATAACGTTCTCGTCATTTCTTCACAAATCATCTTAATACTGTAGTTCCCCAGGCTTCTTGAGAAAACATTCAAAGCTCTTTGGATGTTTCCTGCCTTTTGTTCTGTTCTCTGTTGAGATCATCCCACGCTGCTTCAATAATGCTGGAGAGGCCAATCCATGAAGAGTTTTGGCACTGTGCTCATACTGTAGCTTTCATCTCCCCCTCTGATTTTAAAAGACTCCTAGCATCAACCATCCCAAGTATATCAGGTGTAAAATAAGACATGAATTAAATTTAGTGCAATTTGCACCCCCTTTAGAACACGAAAAGTCCACTAGCTATCTTTACATTCATACATGTTGTAGTACCATCATGTGGAATATTTCAACTCACTTTACTTGAATAGAACTTTCAGAACCCTGACAGTAAGTACAGTATATGTATGAAGGTAATCCATAGTAACTACATAAGGTAGCTAACTAGTGCACTAACCCACAAAAAAACCTAAAACTGTTTTCTGTATCTACATATTATGCTAGCTACAAAAACGCCATAGCTGCACATGCTAATGCACACGATAAAGCGCATTGAGTATGTTTTGTTGTTAGGGCTTGCTACATGATTTTTTTTCAAACCCATTAGAGGAAGGATACAGCGCTCTGGGACACAGAGAATGCATCGTAAGTGTAAGTCCTCTGGTTTTATATGCAAAAAGAATTATTGTTCTATGTTATGTGGTTGCAATTCTATGGTCATTTAAAATGAGCTAACAGCTTCGATCGCCGTAGGTCTGAAGGGGCTACACTCTGAGCAGCAAACCTTAGCAAATCATGTTTCCATGATTCATGATACTCTCTCAAAATTTGGAGTTCTGAAAAGAAAACTCCCATAAATACATGTGCAGCAATTCAGTGCAAAAATACCCATCCACGCATTTCAGTTGCAAAATAGACACAACACCTTTTTAGTAAATCCTGATGGCAGTTTTACTGGTAAAAGAGAATTTGCACAGGTGCAAACTAGGTTCAAGTTTCACAACACACTAAGACACAATTACCACTGCTTTGACTACAGCTGCGGTGTTGCTGTGGGTTTAAAATTATGTTTTTTTTTAATATTATACTTTGCTCTTTATATTTAAATTTTTTCAATAGTGGAAAATGCTGCCAGTAGACCTGTTCATGGCCATATATCTTATCGATCAG
>VOQJ01016443.1:3130-13783 GCA_015052665.1 Apistogramma diplotaenia | reverse complement strand
ACAATATGTATAGGTGCATCAGGTCTGTCCAGCATCCTCCCCCGCCACCTGATCCAACTCACCACCAGGTGGTGATCAGTTGACAGCTCAGCTCCTCTCTTTACCCGAGTGTCCAGAACATACAGGCGCAGATCTGATGATATGATTACAAAATCGATCATCGACCTGCGACCTAGGATGTCCTGGTGCCACGTGCACTTATGGACATCCTTATGTTCGAACATGGTATTCGTTATTGACAAACTGTGGTTTGCACAAAAGTCCAACAACAAAGCACCATTCGGGTTCAGATCGGGCAGGCTGTGCCTCCCAATCACGCCCCTCCAGGTCTCACTGTCATTGCCCACGTGAGCATTGAAGTCTCCCAGTAGAACGATGGAGTCACCGGATTGAGCACCTTCCAGCACCCCACCCAGCGACTCCAAAAAGGGTGGGTATTCTGAACTGATGTTTGGCGCATATGCACAAACAACAGTCAGGACCCGTTCCCCGGCCCGAAGGCGTAGGGAAACAACCCTCTCGTCTACTGGGGAGAACTCCGACGTACAGGCAGCGAGTTGGGGGGATACAAGAATACCCACCCCAGCTCACCGCCTCTTACCTAAGGCAATTCTAGAATGGAACAGAGTCCAGCCCCTCTCCAGGGGACTGGTTCCAGAGCCCAGGCTATTTGTTGAGGTGAGCCCGACTATATCTAGCCGGTACTTCTCAGCCTTACGCACTAGCTCCAGCTCCTTCCCAACCAGAGAGGTTAGGTTCCACGTCCCAATTGCCAGTCTCGATAGCCGGGGATCCGTCCGCTAAGGCCTCTGCCTTTGGCCACCGCCCGACACACACTGCACCCAGCCCCTATGACACCTCCTGCGGGTGGTGGGCCTACAGGAGGGTGGGCCCATGTCATCTCTTCGAGCAGCGCGGGCTAATGCTCGGCCACCAGATGCTCTCCGTTGAGCACCCTCCCCAGGCCTGGCTCCAGGGTGGGGCCCCGGTAACCCTATCCCGGGCAGGGTGAACTGTTCCCCTGATCTTAATTCCATAGGGGTCTTTTGGACTGCTCTTTGTCTGGACCCTCACTCAGGACCAGTTTGCCATGGGAGACCCTACCAGGGGGACAAACCCCCGGACAACATAGCTGAAATGGCCAAATATTAAAAAAAAAATTGCTCACTCTTGCCTATAAAGGTGAGCCCATGTGATCTAGTTTCAACTGTAGCAATGTTTTGAACAACTTAATGCAGCACAAGAGTGAGGCATCTCTGTCATGTCATGTTAAGAGCCGAAATTCCATCACTAGCATGGACACATTTCACCTTTAAAGTTGAGAAAAACAAGACGATGTGTAACCATGTAGGCGACGATAATGTTACGATGATTTGTCGACTAAAACTAGACTAAGACTAAATTACATTTTTGTCAAAAACACTGAGACTACTGTAAAATCTCCAGCAATAAGGACACGGTCGTAGTTCGGTATAACTTCGGATAAAAACAGAGAAAAATCTTTTTTAAAATCCGTATTGTATTTGGGAGGCCGATAGACCAGGGCGCACAACACTGTGTGAGAGCGACCCAGTTCAAATAAAAGAGGTTCAATGAGTGGGGGCTCAGAAGAAGCCTTTACTTTTTATGGATTCTGTGTGTCCTTCCAGCTGTTGTTGAATGAGGGCTCATCCATTTGACTTGATTTGTTTATGGCTGTTTTGTTGTTGTTGTGGAGTTGTTGCAGGACATGGGGTTTTGTGTGAAGCATGTAATATGGATTCTCTGCTATGCTCGGTGTCCAGGAGATGCATTCTGACTTTCCTTGAGTTTGAATTATATGGTTATGTGGTGGTTGTCTCAGGCTGGTGTGTTTTTGGTCCTGCAGCTGGTGTATGTGGATGCTTGGGCAGGTGTGAGCTGTTAACATTTTTCTGTAGTGGTTGATGTGGACATTCCCTCTGCAGGTACAGCAACATCATCCGTTTGGGCCCGTTGGTTTCTTTTTTGTTTTTTGCTGTTGAATCTGAATATCAACAATTTGCATTCTTTAAATTAAAGAATGAACTGGCCAGCTCAGCAATACCAAAAGGTCTGGAAGACCATAGAAAGACAACTAAGGGGGAGTTTTATAGGGTGCAGGCGGGGTGGGCTGTTCATTGGCTCTAGCTCTTGCCCTTTGACTCTCTGGGGTCTCCCCCCTTCCTCCATGTGCATGTGGTTGCCATCAGGATGTGTGGCCCCGGTCCCCTAGGCCTTTCACTGTTAGCCTCTGGGTCCGGGGTGCATGGTTGCGGCTTCTTGCCCTCATTATTGAGTATGTTTCATGACAGAGGCACACACACACATTACTACAATCTCACAGTGAGGTGGAGTGTGTGTGTGTGTGTGTGTGTGTGTATGTGTGGGTGTAGGTGTGTGTGTATGTGCATGAATGAATGGCACGAATAAATAAAATAAAACGAAAAATACAAACACTTACAAGAGAAAGAAAACTTATGAAGCTGTTCTTGTGAAAGCAAAGATGTTTGGTACGCGAGTGCATTCGGTTCATCATTGTGACTGCGACACATGCCAGACAGGCTTAAAAATAAATAAATAAAATAACTAAGGCAATCACTTGATCTCAACCCATTAAAGCATGATTTCAGTTACTGAAGACAAAACTGAAAGCAGAGAGTCTTACAAATGAACAATAACTGAAGACACTTTCAGTAAAGACCTGGCATCTCAGTGGAGGAAACGCAGCCTTTGGTGATTATCATGCAGGTGCATTTAAGCAGGGTGTTTCTGGGGTGGCTGTACCTCAGGAGGTAGAGCAGGTCACCTACTAATCGGAAGGTTGGCGGTTCGATTCCTTGCTGCTCTGGGCTGCATGCCAAAGTATCCTTGGGCAAGATACTGAACCCCAAGTTGCTCTCCGATGCAAGCGTTGGTGTGTGAATGTGTGTGAATGTTACCTAATAACCATTTAGCTTAGCTTCACATGGAAGTGCTTGTACAAATGTGGTGTGAATGTAAACATGTTGTATAAAGTGCTCTGAAGAGTAGAAAAGCACTATATAAGAACTAGTCCATTTACCATCATGGGTTCCAGACATCATTCACTACAAAGGATGTGATTCTTACATACTTAATGCAACACTTTTGTTGAACCTTTTGAATTAAAATGGATTAAAAACAGTCTGTCTACTTTAGTAAGTCTTTTGTCTAGTTTTTGCTGCTGACCCCGTCCAGCTCTGGGACAAACTGAAAATAAAGTTAAACCTGTTTCTGTGGCCTGCATCATGGGTCCACCACCTGCCTGCTGCACAGCTCTCCCTGACCAATTAAAATAGTAATGGATGCTCAGAGAAGCTTTTTTATCTAAAATGTTGGAACAACAGTCTGACATCACAGCAAAAAAAGGCGAAAAACTGCGGATACCTCAAACACACGTGCTTACAACTAAATTACAGTTTGTAATGAACATTTATTGCTTATATACACATATCATGAGTAGAATAGATGTCAGGGAACACAAAAAATACTTGTCACCACTTTAATAGTGCTAAGATACTTCATGCTTCTCACCGCTGCAGCTTTCTTAGGATGTTCTCTGTACTCATCCCACACTGCTTATCTTCACTTATGTGGCAGAAAATTACATAATAACTTTCCTGACACAAAATCTAGCGCTACAGTGTGAGATCGTGCCACAGTCGACATTAAAAGTCTTTACTTGGGAGTCATGTACATATTTTTTATTCTCTCCCTACTGTTGCTAATGTTTGGTAAAGAAAAGGCACTGAAGACTCTGAGCTCTCACACACTGCGACCCCGACTGTGTGCAGTGATGCTGCTGAGCCAGCTGTGTTGAATGAGCACCTGTCTGACTCGGTGTCAGGAAGCACTTCTGCTTTGGCATAAACAATCGTATGTGGATAAAAGCCGCTCCGAGAAATTTTCAAAACAGTAGTCTACACGTTATATAATGAAGGCACAAGTAACCAGCTTACTGCAAAACAAGAGCTGGAAACTGAGCTCATTTAAAGCCTGAGCTTAAACACTGCTTGCACTGTACCTTAACCTCACCCCCCAGGGAATATTCAATCAGCAGATTGAAGTAGGAATGGTTATTTAAGCTTGTGACTCATAACTCATTACAGTTTTAGAAACTCAACACTATACACTACTTCAACTCAGAATTAAGCCTCCTTGCTGGCAATGCATGTATTACATTGTATTTTATTACTACGTCTCCACAATAGGAGAGTCATCTGTTAGTATCTACAGACACATATGCTATAAAATAATAGGGGGCATGCAGACATATATCACAAACAGGAAAGGGGAATAAAAACCAAGAAAGAATGATGCTGAAAAATTCAAAAAGGGACCACAGTGCTCACCCTTTCTTTTAATTGTACTCCATCTCTATTAGTGGGCTACAGTACATACAGCACACCTTTAAGGTGGCGGTAATTGAACCATTATTCAAAAAACAAGCATCACTTAATCCAGCTGTGTTTGCTGACTAAAGGCCAATCTCCAGCCTTCCTTTTACTTCAAGAACTCTCTGCAGTGGTTTATAAGAAGGGTTCAGAATTGATCAGAGTACAGAAACAGCACTATGAAGGTTACGAATGATCTTATTATGACAGTGGACTTAACTCAGTGCTTGTCCTGCTTGATATCAGTGCAGCATCCAACATGATGAACCCCAATATTCTAATACAGAGTTAAAAGCAGAGTTCAAACATCACTTATTTAATCATTAGTTACTATTAGATTCTGGCTCTTCCACAGCACGTCTTTTGTCCTGTCACCTTCTCTTGTGGTAGACGGCTGCCCCTCCCTGAGCCTGCTGTCGTCTGAGGTTTCTTCCTGTTAACGGGGAGTTTTTTCTTCCCACTGTTGCCGAGTGCTTGCTCATATGCAGTCATTTGATTGTTGGGTTTTGAGGTGACTATTGTTGTGATTTGGTGCTAAATAAATAAAGTTGAATTAAATTAATCAATGGCTCTTAGATCTCCAGTCACAAAATATGTATTGAGTCTTTTCATTTGCAGCTGGTAGTTTTGATTCAAACATCAATGATTAGTAAGAAAATCCCATCAGCAAGAATTGATTATATATGAGGCAAGAGTTCAGGAAACAGATGGTCTGAAAGTGGCAAGTGATGCTCCAACTACAATACAGCAGTATTTTCATTATTGATTAACCCACCAGCTGTCTCACAAGTCTTTAATGTATAGCATTTATGAATCCTAAATATGCCTGTACTGTCATTTCCCAGAGACAGAGATAACGTCCATCCAGACTACAACCTCAAAGGGTTTCATTTACACAGACAAAAACTAAACCTGTGAAAAACAGCTGATACCGGTTCTTCAGACTTTAAAGCTACTAACAGGTAAAAATGGAGGATCCAGAAGACAAAAGGGGCTGAAAAAAGTCTGAAAACTAAGTAAGTGGATCAAGTTTTGAGCTTAGACATTTTTTGCAGTATGATCCTTCAACATGAGCAGACTTTTTTTCAAAAGGCACAGCTATCAAACTCCAGGGACTGGTTTGTTAAAATAACTCTATTTGAAAAATAAATCTGATTTAGTAATATGACTAAACAAAAGACACAAAAGTGATATGATATGAGACATATTTGTGAGTCAGTTAGACTGACTAAAACCCAGGTAAATATAACAGAGAGAACAACATGATATTATCCTGCAGAGGCAACATACAGATAATTTAAAGCTAGAAAAGTTGTGAATAATTAATGAGAAAATCTGTCAGCAATTATTTGAAAGTGTGATAATTTGAAAAACACTTATTTAGATTCCAGTATCAGAATCATATAATAATATTGATAATAATAATGCAACAAATCAGGGGATTAACTCTCATTATGTTAATCCAGTTTGTTTAAAGCGTGATTGGATATTTGTTCATCCGCACAACCATTTTGGACAGATTTATTTACAGCAAAAAGGCCTCCATGCAGAGAGGTCTGAGGCAGGTGGAACAGGTAAGACCACAGTTTCCTCTCACACTGGAGTTTCTGCACAGACACACTGATGAATACAGAACTGCTCAGCAAGCACAGCCGGACTTTCACCGATGTGGTTTGGTGCAGTCCTCCACGCCTGACAGGCACGGTGGGGTTAACAGAGACACTCTCACACTGAGAGCACGGGAGAAGTACGACACCATGATTTCTTATATTATTTGCTATAAGAGTGAAAATATTTTATGTCATAAGGTGAATCAGAAGATTTTATTTCCTTATGAGTGAACAGTTCGCAACATTAGGAAATTAACTTGGTGCTGTCGTGCAAAAAACAAATAACACTAAACGATTTTGAACATGACATAACTATACAGAATAAAATAAGCTAAACATATAACTCCAAATTAAATGTACATAATAAACACAAGTAAACAGTGCAGTGATCAGTGCTTATGCAGCGGTGGACTTTTTGATCTTCAGGAAATCTGTAAAAGGAAGCCAAGTGATGTCATGGCTCTAATGTTTTGTTTCAGTGACACGCCTTCAGGCGACCATTACACTACATATTTCATAATATTAATTTTACATGTTGTTCTGTTTATTGTATATTTGATAGTTTGTTTATCATTTGGCCTCCTCCTACATTCTTCTTGCACGTCTACAAGAATGTTGTCAACATTATGGCTCAAGAAGGAATAACTGTTCAAATAACACACCGTTTTATTTTAACATAAATATAAACTGTATTTTTATGAAAACATTTTAATCCCTGACAAAAAAATGCACTGATGATGTCCACCAAATACTTTATCTGTTTGAAACACCCTGGACTGTTAGTGTATTTCAATGTAAGTACTAGTGCAGCATATGAATGAATAAAGACACAGAAATCTACTCATTTTTTAAAAGAAAATTACGCTGCGTATTACACCAAAAGAAACTGCACATAGAGTAATTGTTTCCAACCACTGACCAGCTTAATGTGTATCTTAAGGAATTAGCAGAGTACAATAATGTGCCTGTTCATTCTGTTAGTTTTATAAACTTATTTGCCTGTCAAATCAAAATAAAAGACAAAAATAAGACAGAAGTATTTGGGAAAATGTACAAGGACAAAAACGTACAGGGATGTCACATGTAGGTAGAACTGCATTGTGTGGCCTACTGATGCAAATGTCATTCATGTGCACAGAGAATCAGAAATGTCACTGTCATGGTTAGAACCTTTATCACCTCCCATCACCAGCGCTTTTCTTCAGATCAGTCCAGCTGCTTTTGTTGAAAAGACAGCTCCTCATGTGTCATGCCAGCAGTGGGGTCTCAGAGGTGGCAGCAGTCTGGCTGCACAGTGATGCAAAGGTCTGGGTGAGCAGGGAGGGTGGCTTTAAGATAAATAATTCCTGATCTTGGCTTTGGTTCAAGCTGCGGTCACACAGACAGCACCGCTGAGAGCAGCTTTAAAGTGCTGCGAGATAGCACAGACAATAAAAGTGGATCCAAATAACAACTCAGAGGAGTAAATAAGCCCATGCAGCATACTGTACTTCAGTAATTACAGTCAAGGTAAAAGAAAATATATATTTTTCTGCTGGTGATTTTGAGCATTTTTTTCCAAAGGCATTTTGGGGCAGATTTATGTAAAGAGATCTAAGTTTCATGAGCAGCTTGATATCTACATGTTTCAGAGAGGCTGTCCTTTGCATCATAGCATATTTCCTATGAACACTGATACACGATGTCTTCTTACAATTTTCAACAAGCTGATAACACGCGGCATTAAACATTTAAGCTGTGTTTAGTGTCTTTCCCTTTAAACTCCTGGAGACTCATGCTGCTAATGGATATTTCCAGCCTGCCAGCTTCTCCTGGCACTGCCACCTGAACCTTACATTCCACCTCTCCCCTGAAGCACACCGTCACATACCATCACCACCAACTTCAGCTGCAGTGCCCTCCAGCCACTGCAGCTGAGCGTGGTCTGAACAGAGAGTGAACGGGTACCCCAGAAGGTAATAAAGACCAACAGACTGTGTAGCATTCCTTCTCAACCGTGCTATACCAAGATTCCTGCTCCTGTAATAAAGTCCCATAGATTGTCAGGCACTCCTTCTCAACAACGCTATACTAAGCTTCCAGCTCTGACAGCTTCCAGCTGATGTGCAGTACAAGGCCCAGGGTACCTCCTGCACTGCAAACAACAGAGGGCCTAATCAGTGGTCCTAATTGTCCTCATCCTCATGAATGAATTTATGGAGTTTAGAGTCTTATTCAGGTGCTCTACCAGCACATCAGTCTGGAGGTGGCACATAGTAGTTCAAACAAATTCATTTGTACACTTGTTTTCATGTAGGAGACATGAACAAAGTGCCCTGGTGGGACAGTATATCTTTAGGGATGCTGAGTTGGGAGATAACCTGCAACCATTCCTGCGCTACACTCCCAGCAAAGATGCTGCTCAGAGCCTCTGGATAATTTGTTGCATAATCCACCAGAACTATAACAAAACAATACCCCATGCACTCCAGGGAAATTGCCTTATGAGGTCCATGCCAATTTAGTCAAATGGGTTCTAAGTGCAGAGGCATTTGAAATGGTGGGTTCACTAAGTGAGCAAGTGGTGCTTTTGGGTCGCAGCAGATGACTGCCCCTCCCTGAGCCTGGTCCTGCTGGAGGCTTCTTCCTGTTAAAAGGAAGTTTTTCCTTTCCACTGTCGCCAAGTGCTGCTCAAAGGGGGTCGTTTGGACTGTTGGGTTTAATCTGTAATTATTGTAGGGTCTTTACCTTACAATAAAAAGCGCCTTGAGGTGACTGTTTGTTGTGATTTGGCGCTGTATAAATTGAAGTGAATTGAATTGGTTAGTACTGTTGCTTCACAGCAAGAAAGCCCTGTTCTGAATCCACCATCTGGGCAGGGCCTTTCTGTGTGGAGTTTTTATATTCTCTCCATGTATGCGTGTATGCACATCACCAGTGTGTGTCACCTTACACACCTGGCCAATAGAATCATAATTTGATCCAGATCCCTCTGTCTGAGACACTCAGTTCATCTGTATGTCCTGTGAGATTTCTCATGCTCCAAACTTTGGAATAGAAATGTCTGTACGTGTTGTTCTGATGGTTCTGTTAGCCTTTAGCTACAAGTTAGCAATCTGCAATAGCATTGCTAACTAGCAGCGATGTCCAATGTTGATGATGACTTGAATAAGACAATGTGATAAGAAATGTTTGACACATGTCAAAGAGTGAAGATATGTTTCATAGTGACCTTTTGTGTTTTATGTAGTTTTATGACTTGAGTACATTGTGGATGAAGTGGCCCATACAGGAAATAAGGCTTCATGAATGAAATTCCCACTCCTCATTTTATTCTCATTAGCTTTGCATGGACACAACAGCCAAGACAGAATAACAGGAGCCAATGGAGCCTCCTGGAAAGGTTCAGCGGATTTCCCCTTCCCTGTGGCAGTGTCAGAGAACCTTATGTCGTCACTTAGTGGAGCACAGACATGACACGTCCCTGACTTTTGTGAAAGCACCCCAAACTGTACCACTAATTTATTACACACAGACCAATCTCCATTCAACCAGCCATCCATTCACTTCCACTTATCCGGGGCAAGGTCGTGGGGGGCAGCAGCCTAAGCAGAGAAGCCCAGACCTCCCTCTGCCCCGGGGACTCGCCTGGTAGGACATGCCCAGAACACCTCACTCAAGAGGAACCCAGGAGGCATCCTGATCAGATGCCTGAACCATCTCAACTGGCTCCAACCGATGTGGAGGAGCAGTAACTTTGAGCTCCTCACGAATGGCTGCACTCCTCACCCTATCTCCAAGGGGGAGGCCAGCCACCCTTTGGAGAAAGCTCATTTTGTCCGCTTGAATTTGCAACTTTATTATTTTGGGCAATACCCAGAGCTCGTGATCATAGGTGAGGGTAGGGACGTAAATCGACAGCTTCACTTTCACGCTCAGCTCCCGCTTTACCACGACAGACCTGTGCAGTATCCTCATCACTGCAGGTGTCGATCTGTCAGTTGTCTGTTCCCTTCTCCCATCACTCGTGAATAAGATCCCGAGATACTTGAACTCCTCCACCTGGAGCAGCAACTCGTCCCTGAGTGGGCACTCCACCCTTTTCTGGTTGAGGATCATGGCCTTGGACTTAGAGGCGCTGCTTCACACTTGGCTGCGAACTGTTCCACTGCAACCTGGAGCAAATGCAGCAAGTGTCCACAAACACTCAATAATAACCACTACAAAGTGGTTGTGAAACCATGAAAAGTGTGAGACAAACCCACAAATAAAGAACGTCTGTGTTTGAAGTAAAAGTTGTGTGAAGCCCACAAATGTGTGCTCACATGTGGATGTAATTAAGGACAAATGTTTAGATAAGATCTATAATATGACATTGTAAATATATCTTATTTTCATTTCGGACAATGTTTGAGTTACACTGTGTGCTAAATTATAATAATAGTGAGTGTGTATGCAGTTACTCCGCTCCCGCCAGTAGGAGGCACTGTGAGACGGTGGTAAGCCTGCAGCTTGCGTATTTCCCTCATAGCTGAGGAGGAATCCGAGACGACAAGCCGCTTCTCCCGTGTCATCCTTTTCTTTTCATTGTTTTCAGGTATGTTGTGTGTAAAAAGTTTACGGGCGCTGTGACCCGGTACCCGTTACAGTTT